>OV656867.1:50059562-50133856 GCA_927399465.1 Sarcophaga caerulescens
CAGTTGATCGAGTCTATACAATGATTGACATTCTCCATACGAGTACTTCAATAAAGCTGAACGACATCAGCGTACATGTGTACGCTACAATTATCCAAGACATCAGTTAGGTCGTTAATGTATATACAGAACAAAAGAGGCCCTAATATTGATCCCTAAGGGATGCCTCTTCCAACGTTCAGCGAATTGTTGCCGTTTAGGTAAACTCATTGTGATCTGTTCATAAGATAAGAGCGTATAAGACCATAAGACCACTGGCTGATTTAGAAAAATGAAAGAGGGTCTGTAGCTTCCTCAATAATACTTTGTGATCAACCGTATCAATAGCCTTGGTGTGATCCAAAAGCACAAAAAATGCAATATAATTATCATCTAGTTTCAGCCTAAGGTCATCAACTACATTTACTAAGGCAGTAGTTCAGCTCCTAGCTTTCATAAATCCCGACTGCTTATCGGATAAGAAATTATTATAAGCATTCTAAAACTTCAAGCTGATTAACGCAACGAAAACTAAAGGAATTTTCCAGCGGGACAAAACAAAGGTCGTCATATATGCCACTATCAGGGGTAGAAACGTTAATATTAACAAATTTGTCATTGACAGCGTTTACATCAACATCAGGAGAAGTATTCTGACATTTCTGACCAATACCAATATCGCGGATCACCTTCCATCTAGCCTTATTATCCAAGGCGGAAGAGAACTTCCTGCCGTAAAACAATGTTTTTGCGATTTTAATGCGTTTGGTAACCTCGCTACCAGCAGGTTTATGAATGGCCTTCAGATCTTCCGTTCTCAACCTCTTCAATCGTCTGTAGGCGATGTTTCGCCTGCCGATTAATGCTTTAATTTCAGCATTGAACCACGATTGGCGCTTGGCCTTAACAAGTTTTGATCTGACAGGTACACACCTGTCATAAAGCAGACGAACATTCTCCTGAATTAGAGCCAATTGGTCATTTACATTATCCAGTGAGTAGATCTGATCCCAATAGATATTATCAATACTACTATTCAAAATTGTAAAATCAATATTCCTAAAATCATGGTACATATGTAATACGCTTGTTATCGGTTGTTGTATTCAGTATTTTCATTTGTGGAGAAATTTTCTCACTGTACAACAGTTTCGCCTGTTGCCACATTTGCGTATATTAATTAAAAATTTCCTGAAACATCACTTTATGTTTGTCTGTCTGTGAGTGCATCATGATGGAATCTCTTAAAGTTTTAACAATTAAATGCATCACCCCAACACATACAAGTTAATTGTGGAAACTTTGCTTTTATATTTGCACTTGTATGTGTTAAGTGCAGTGTTTTCACAAAAAAATTCCGTTATTTTTTTGTCGAAATAAACCGGCAATTATTAAAACAAGTGCACTCTTGAGTTTACCAATAAAATGTTGGGGCTTTTATGGTATCAAAGCAGCTGGTTGGGTACAAAAACTGTTGTCATTACCGCTAATAACGAATATAATTTTGTTTTCTTCCTTTAATAAATAAATTTTTAAAAACTTATTTTCAGTAATATCAACATCATGATGAAAACTAAAACAACAAAATTTTGGATTCTATGCAGACAAACAACATAAGTTTTGCAATCATAAATCACACATCAATATAAAAACTCTGTAATCCAATACACACATTTTTTAAAAATCATAAAACATTGCTTTTGTGGCAATTTGTAAAAATTTTTTTGCCGGGTATTCAACCTCCTTCGTAGTCGCCGTAGTCTAGTAAGTAGTGTTTTAGCTTATTAGACGTGAGGCCACGATTCAAACCACAGCCTATTTACTGAAACTGAATGGAAGTCGTCGTAGTTATAGTAGTTAGTGTGTTTGGCTTATTAGACGTTGGGTCACGGTTCAAACCTCAGATTAAAAAAAAAATGTAAATTTATTCGACGACTTCCTCTCAGCAGATTTCTGATAGTAAATAAAATTGTCATGAAAAGTTCCCCAAAAATTTGTCATTGGAGTCGAGTTTACACTATTGGTGACGCTACTCATCTATAAAATTAACACACACAGCATAAGTGGTGTGAGAAGCTAGGTCGTAATCCTGACTGAAGGGTTGTAATGACCAATTATGTATGCTTTTAGCATCATCCTATCAATTCAATTTCTCCTCATCAACACTTTTCCTGTATAATTCCAGCTGAGCCCTGTGCCAGATACTCGTCAGAATCCTGAAGCTGAAATGTTCCGAAAGTAACTCATCTAGAATCTCACGTTGGATTTGTTGGGTTCCAGTCAGCTAGTTTTAACTCCGTTTAGCTATATAACAATACGATCTATATGTGTTAGACAGCATTATGAAGTTCATGTGGGCAAAACCACAAGATCCGGATACATAAGTTCCACAAGCGTCGATTCCAGAAAGACTACAGCAGCTATGTAAGGTGCAACAATAACACCCTTTAAACAAAGAATGCCCTGAGATATTATGGACTTGTATTTGGATCTTTGGGACAGATTTTTGGATGGCTTTGGTCGCGGTTTAGATGTGAATTTCAGTAAAAAGAAGCCAAAAGGTACACTCTCCCGCCTTTTCATCCTCCATTGAGTTTGTTTGACGAAGATCTTGAATTCCAGAGTGAGGCTCATTTCTTAGAGCTTATTCTGAAACTTATTCACATTACCTTTTGTTGGAGATGTCTGACCTGGGGTTTAAACCGTGGCTTCACATCTAATAAGCCAATACACTACGATGACCCTTTTCAATAAATAGGTAGTCAATGGTGGCTTACAATGATTCAGGAGTTGTTGGTTTGTCGTCATAAACCAATGAATCAAAAAGGTTTTTAAAAAGTAATCGCACTTTTAAAGGGGGTCTGCAAGCATAACCACTTCTGGAAAGCAAGTTTTTACCAAGTTGAAGTTGCAATAAAGCGCTAACAAGAATCTGAAACAGATCCCAGCCGGACTATTGTAGGGCATGTTGCGACGAGGAGGAGTTGGAAAATATCGAACACCTCCTCTGTAACTGTCCAACCGTTAGTATGTTGAGGACCTTGGGCAGGGGCTTTTTCAACCGTTTGGGCTCTTTGTCGAGTGCCGACATTAAGACTGTCTATATTCATAAATAGGTTGAGCTGATTGAGAAGTGCTAGGGCTTCAAGGTTGTATTCGCACTTTCTTGTATGTTTGTGGTCTGCTTTTCCTCCGTCTCCTTATCCTCCTTTCTTACCTCTGTCCTAATTTGAAATCATCTTCATCACCTTCCATGTCAATTTATTGCCCACTGGTATTCTTAGGTTTTTAATATCAGATTCTGGGGTATTACTTCTCGGAGGTGTCGAGTATTTTTCCATTTAAGAAGTTTTATCTTTATACGTTTTTTTTAACCCTACACAGGCTAAGGTTGTTTGTAGAAATATAACATCGTTTAGATGTCCGCCACGAATTCTCTGGGTGGACTAGAGGCTGAAGTTAACCGATGGCTCTTGAGACCGTTGTGTTTTGAAGCTTATTCGTATACACCTGCGATTTAAGAAAACCTCACAAAAATCTAATGGGGTCAGATCGCGTGACCTCGGTGGCCAGTGCATATCACCTTCACGTGAGATGATCATACCCTCGAAACGCATGTAGAGGATATTCAATATAGCATGATCTGTGTAACATGTAACGCCGTTCTGTTTAAAACACAAGTCGCTGTATCCAGATCATCCAATTCAGGCCAACTCGCGCGATCTCAGTGGACAGTTAACATCACCTCCAAGTGGGATGAGCATGCTTCTCAATGTAACATGTGTCCTGCGTCATGTAGCGCTCTCCTGTTGATTATTCGATGAAAATTCTGCAAAATATCAAACCGCTCCAGGTCTCCTTTACCTTCAGAATGAATACTGAGTTCTTGTGAGCGATGCAAATTCAACTCTCTCGTTTCTTGCACAAACTCTCGGCGATACTTTCGTGAAATCCTGCGTTTCATCGACGAACGGGTGTTGGACGATCGTTTACTGAACCATTGGACTCGAATTTATCCGGCACGTATGACCATTACGATCACCATAAAATTTGTATTACTTCCACGTGTTGTTGAATACTGAATAAACGACAACTAATTTGACAGGTGAAGTCACCATAGTCTAGTAGATAGTGTATTGGCTTATTAGTCGTGGGGCCACGGTTCAAGCCCCAGGTCAGGCATCAAAACGAAATACGAAAAAATATTCCTTCGGCGACTTACTCTCAGCAGATTTTTGGCAAAAACTCTGAGAGTAAATACAAAAAATCTGTCGTTCGGAGTCGACTTTAAAATGTAGCTCCCACCACTCATGTATAAAATTAACACACACAACACAAGTGATTTGAAAAGCTAAGTTGTAATCGTGACTGAAGGGTTGTAATGACCAATTATGTACGTATGTATGTATCTAATTTGACGGATGTAGCTTCAGCTTCAGTTGGCTGTCATCGGAAGAATGAAAGTTTTGCGACTGCATTTACTCATGGTTTCGTTTGCATTTGGTTTCAACATATTCTTTTACTCAGAATGGGAAAGTTTTTAATAACGATCCTTTTTATTACGCACCAAATAACTAACCTAAGGTTAAATACGGATAATTTTTCATTAAAAAATTTAATTTTAAATAAATTGTTTCTTTACATTGATATTCTAAACCTGCCCACTTTTACAAAACCTTCTTCTCTTTTTTGGATATTTATTCAGTGATTGCAATATCCTGTCCTATTTAAAAATCAGTTTAGTAATTATATTTTTGTTTGTTTTTGGTTTTAAATTTTTACCGTTTTAATATGTATCCTAACGGAATTAGTATTCACCTTTTACCATCATTATCTATCGGACGGCTCCATAATGTTATGTTTGCATATAATTTGTGGTTATTGTATCTGTTGGTGGTGATGCTGATGATGGCGCTAACAAGTATTCCTCTTTGTATTCGTAAATGAAGTAAAATCGCTTTAATGAAAATTGTAAATATTTGTTCAACCGTGTTTTCTATTTTAAGAGCTGTCTGCGTACGTATGTATGTACATAATAATATTCCATTCCATATGGTTAATGAACAATTTTGTTTTTGGTAATTTAATAACAAATTTCTATATGCCTATTGGCCTCCATCGGTTCAAATAGAACATTTAGAATTATAATTGTTTAAATTAATTTAATTATATGGCCGTTAGGAAAAAAATGTAAATATGGGTAGCGTGCTAAAACCTACAATCTGTATGCTTCAATGTTATCCTTTTTTAATTCTGCAAAAGAGCTATCATTGTGGTTAGTTAATTTTGATAGAGACTTAAGCAGGAGCGTAATAAGTAATGAGAGCTTTTACAAACTTATTTCAGTTGGCATACAACAAAAGGACAAAACCTCTTCAAATGGTAGGTAGACTTTGAAATTTTAACAACCTTCGTTACCAACCGCAATGTGCACATGACGAGTTATTCGCCAGTAGTCTAGTAGATAGTGTGTTGGCTTATTAGACGTATGGCTACGGTTCAAACCCCATGTCAAACAGGAAAACGAAATATGAAAAAATATTTCTTCCTCGACTTTCTCTCAGCAGATTTCTGGCAAAAACTCTGAGAGTAAATAAAATTGCGATGAAAAAGTTTCTACAGAATCTGTTGTTCGGAATCGACTTTAACACATTCACGGACAGTTAAATTCTGTGTTGTCTCATTGTGGGGCATGGAGCGAAATCATTAGAATCAAGAAGATAGTCATATTTAGTAAACTTTTTTAATAATTTTATTCAACGAGTAATGCCGTCTTGTCCCAGCGATAATATCAAGTTGGTAGCACAGGACACTCATTTTAACAAACCATAATTTAACATTAACTTTACTGCGGGAGCTACCGTTTTGTCCCAATGATATGGTATATGCCGTCCTGTCCCATAATTTTGAACTGAAATTGACGACATATGCCGTCTTGTCCGCGAATGTGTTAAGCAGTAAGTCCCGCCGCTCATGTATAAAATTAACACACACAACGTAAGTAGTGTAAAAAACTAGGTGGTAAATCTGACTGAAGTGTTGTAATGACCAATAATGTGTGTATGTATGTAATATAACGAATAACGATCTGTTGTATTATATCAAAAGGAAAAAAGTGGCAGAAGAAACTGTTAAGTGGTGTGAGAAGCTGGGTTGTAATCGTTACTGAAGGGTTGTAACTGGCCAATTACAAATGTATGCATGAAATACGACGAATAAGCCCCAAATATAGCAATTTTGCTTATTGACGTACCCACCAAGATAAAAATGAGCTTCATTCGCAAAAAGGTTTTTGTTTTTTTTTTTTTTGGCAAAATTGACATCAACGTGCAGTTTCTCGTTGGCCCATCTAGCGAAGCGAAAACGATCTGAACTTCGTAAGGCGTTATTCCGTAATATTTTCGCAAAATTTGACGTAAACTGTTGCGTAAAATGTTCAATTCTTGAGAACGATGATGTTGATACCAACGTTACTCAAGCGTAACTTAATTTTGTGACAGAATAGAATGACAGGTTCGAAATAACCGATGGTTCAAATTTAAACCAATAGATGGCCCACCCGATAAATTAAGGGCAGTACAAAAGATCGTATGATTACAGTAATCTGGCATCTCTACCCTAAGATAATAATAATTCTTGGAATTGCAAAAACATAATACTAAAAAATCTTTTAACTAACGCTAAATGCAACGTCTTAAATATTACTCATACGTCATATTATGCAATCACATTCAATAAAATCCATCATTATACGTACGACGCAATGCTACGTATGCGTAGTACAAAGTGTGCATGTAAATATTACTTATACGTCTTGTAATCGAAATTAAAATTGAATAGTTAGGTTCTTTTGATTTATTTGCTTTAAGATTTCTTTGAATACAAAATTTAAATCCTGATTTTGTTGAAATTATTTAAAAACCTCGAAAGATAAGAAATTTACAATTTGCAGCATTTAAACCATAAGTAAATAAATCTTAATTAAAAATAATTTTTACATTTCCTATTACATATACAATTGTAAATAAATGTTTGAATTTATTTTAATTTTCTTTAATAAAGTATTAAATGCTACAGAGATAATAAACTAAACTGAAATTTAAACAATTTTAATAGGATGGCTATGGAAATTGAAAAGCAATTTGTTAAAAATAAACAAATATTTTATTTTCTTCTTTTTTTTATTAATTAAAGTTTATTTTTAAAAGTTGTCTCAAAATTCGACGTAAACAGGTGCGTGAAATCTTCAATTCATGAAAACGATGACAAGTTGATGTTGATGGACTACTCTCAGCCACAGATTCGATATTTTCGGGTGGACTCACTGTACGTCTTGACGTAACAATAATGAAACTAGTTCTACGAACTTTAGAAATAAACTTGCGTATACTGGGCACTGTCGATTCTTCTCTGTTTTGTACGCCATATTCGTGCAATTTCCGATCAATTGTCTTTGTTTTGGAAATAAATTTCCAATAAATCCCAACGTTGCTCATGAGCAAATCGCTTCATTATGTTCAGTGGAGATTATATACTGAATTTTGTGATAGAATAGAATGACATTAGTATTGCCAGATTCGAAATAACCGAAAATAACAAATTTAAACCGATACGTGGCCCACTCGATACATTGGTTGACTACATTGTTGATCTGGTACCTTATTATTTGGTATACCGAGCAACTAGTTAGCAATCTCTTGGTATTCTAAATCGGTGGTTGTTGTCAATGTCAGGTAATTGTCAATGGCAATTACCATTGGAAATTAACATCTGTTGTAAAATTTCTCTCACCTTAAACCACTTATTTTCGAACCAATGTATCATTTATAATCCTTTGAAGAAATTAAAAACACACAATTGCCATGAATATTCAATCGCTTACCCTAAAATAATTTATCTTGATTTTATTGCTCATATGAGAAAATCACCGCCTGGTTGTCCTTTGTCTTATCTGTATGAGTGTGAATCAATCTTTACGATTTCATCAAAGGATAACAATATGCTGGAAATACTTGGACACACCACACTTGTTAATCCTTGAACAACTTGCTACCAAAAACAGCCACCTATTAAGACAAATAGAGAGTATGAAACAAAATAAAGTACGAAATTCTATAAAGGCCTGACAAAAAGAAAACGTAGAAAAAGTTTTAAAAACATCCGATTTTAAAACATCCATTGATGATGACGATGTCTGATCCCAGGAAAAATACAATAAAAATGTTGTAAAAATGTGTAGAGAGGACGAAAGCAACGCAATACAACATGTTTTTTTCAACCAACCATTAAAGGAATTTTAATGTGAGTCTATGCAAACGTATCAAGGGCTTTAACAACAAATACAAAATTTTACTGAATGTTTTAACCATGCAATAGAAACAAGGATTCTTAATCCTTTGACGACCATAGGCAAGTATGCTTGCCCGGCGGTTTTTGGCTTATATATTTGTCCAGGTTAAAGATAGAGCAAATATGTCAGAGAATGTTTTATAGAAGAAGATTGGGGCAACAAAAATGTAGTGGAGTGCAAAACCCTATCTGGCTCCACTTGTACTCTACGAGGCTCCAAATTTGGCCAAATAATGGTCTTTATACCGAGGGCTACTACAGGGTGAAGATAGGGCACAAGAGGATGGGAGTCAATTATGTTTTGGATTTAGCCTATAAACTGTTGAACTGTCTTTGGACTGCGATAGACAAAACGATGGTTGAGAAATAGTTTTCTAAGTTTAGTTTTTTAATTTTAAGATTTAGTTAGATTTAAAACCTGGCTTCTCACACCACCACAAATGATATATGTGAATTAATTGAATTCATAAGTAGCAGGACCTATAGTTTAACTTCGACTCCTCGTAGACTCGTCTGCCTGCCCATTACCGAGATTTCCCTCATGACCTAAAACCCAGCGGAAAGTAACCTAATTCCCTCAACGTATTATTACGTTTTTACCTTTTTAAAAACGTTTAAATATGAGTTCGTTGATTGCAAACCAAGTAAAAAAAAATATGTGTCTTATTTTAATTAAATTCTTTCTTTATTGTTTACACTTTTGTGCCACTGTTCACACTTAACCGATACAACAATAATTTCTTGTTCGCTTTCATTCACACACAACTATTCGCTATTCTGCTCGCAACCGATATCTTCAAACACGACTATTTTGTTCGCACGCAACTTCACTCAAGACTGACTCAATTACAACTGACTCGCTCGTCTGCTTTGTCTTGCCCTTTTATAGTCTAACTCGAACAGTACATCGAACGTTCTTGAAGAAGAACGTTCGCGGTTTCGCATTCTCGAAAATTCTATGGCGACTGCATTGCTTGTTGTTGCGTTTGCATACTTGTCTGTCCCTTTTTCTCTCATACTTGTTGTACTAGCGTAACAATATTGTTACGCAAATCTAAACGACCTAATATCGTTTCACATAAAAACAAAAGCTACAACTACAAGAGACAATGCGTACACAATACACACGACACAAATATACACTAACACATACATCGAACTTCTTATAATTAAACCAGCTACAACAAGTATGAGAGAAAAAGGGACAGACAAGTATGAAAACGCAACAACAAGCAATACAGTCACCATAGAAATTGCGAGAATGCGAGACCGCGAACGTTCTTCTTCAAGAACGTTCGATATACTGTTCGTGTTGGACTATAAAAGGGCAAGACAAAGCAGACGAGTGAGTCAGTTGTAATTGAGTCAGTCTTGAGTGAAGTTGCGTGCGAACAAAATAGTCGTGTTTGAAGATATCGGTTGCGAGCAGAATAGCGAATAGTTGTGTGTGAATGAAAGCGAATAGTCGTGTTGGAAGATATCGGTTGCGAGTAATAGTTGTGTGTGAATAATAGCAAGCAATTAATGTTGTATCGGTTAAGTGTGAACAGTGAGTGGCATAAAAAGTGTGAACAATAAAGAAAGAGAGAGTTTTTATTGAAACTAAACACATATTTGTTTTTACTTGGTTTGCAATTAACGAACTCATATTTAAACGTTTTTAAAAAGGTAAAAACGTAACAATTGGTGTCAGAAGTGGGATTGCAAAATCCAAAAGTGAAAATAAATAAAAAGAAATAAATAAATAAAATGAAACTCTCCGAATTAAGAGTGGAACGGCTTAAACGCGGGTTGGCTAAACTAGAACTGGCAATAACGGGCACGAAGAATGAACTGCAAAGGCGGTTAAGGGAACAACTGCAGCTTCAGGGCATCGACATCGAATCCTATGAGTTCGAGGATGAAGAGGAACGAAAGTTACAGGCCTCTGAAACGCCTAGCGGTGTCGACATAAATTCGTTGCTAGCCGCTATGATGGAGAAAATGCAAGTAGCAAACAAGAAACTTCTGGCTGATGTTCAAGAAGCTTCTAGAGCTGAGTTTCGAAGAGACATTGAACAAATGATGGAGAAAATGCAAGTAGCAAACCAGAAACAAAATGAAAAAATGATGAAACAAATGCATGCTGCAAACCAAGAGCTATTTGAAGCAACGACAGAGAAGCTGCAGGAAATACGTGAGTCATTCAGCAAAATAATTACCAGTGTCGAGGTAAAAGTCTCAGATTTGGACGGAAAACTCGTAATGATGGAGGAAAAGATCAACAACCTCCAGAGCCAGCGACCGGAACCAGTGCGAGTTCTATCTGAAAGTACCAGCAGGATAAAAACACCTTGCTTTGATGAAAGCTCACCCCTATCCGTCTTCAAATTCCAATTTGAGACAGAAGCCAGCAGAAACGGATGGGACGATGGAGAGAAGGCCTTGGAACTAATTTTGGCGTTAAAAGGTGTCGCAGCTCAGATCCTAGAAACCATGCCAGCCAGCGGCAGAAATAATTACAACGACCTAATGGTGGCCTTACAGCGGAAATTCGGTGATGAGCACAAACGAGAGCTGAACCGCATGGAGTTGAGATGCCGGGCGCAAAAGCCAAACGAGTCATTGCAAGCCTTTGCAATGGAAGTTGAGAGGTTGGTGCAGCTTACATACCCAGGAGAAAACCACCCGTTGGTAGACAACATTAAGACCGAGGCGTTTGTCAATGGTATACGCGACCCAGACATAAAACTAGCGGTATGTTCCACACAGAAGACAACATTTGCAGAGACCGTGGCCTTCGCACTAGCCCAAGAGACCGCTCGCACAATCTCAAGACCACCAGTTAGCAAAGTGCGAAAAATGGAAGTAGTGGAGGAAGATGAATGTCTTGTAACTAAAGTTAAGGAGATAGTGAAGCAAGCTTTAGAAGAAAACGGACAAAAGGCTAAACTTAAGTGCTTCAACTGTGGAAAGAGTGGTCATTTCCAAAGACACTGTAAAGCGCCACGTAAAAGATCAAGATCCGCCTCATCATCAAGGAATAAGAAACGGGCGAACTACCAACCACCTTCACAAGAGTCCCCTTTAAACTAAAACGAGCTAGCACTAAGGGCAAGTGCTGGCTCCCATAAGCGAGGGCCCCACAGTCTCAATATCAGTGATGCAGCAAAACATCAGCAACCTTACGGCGTGCGGGTACATAAATGGCAGACAATGGCACACCTTCACTATAGACACCGGTGCAACGCAATCAATCATCAGACCAGATGTAGTGAAGGGGAGGTGTGAGGCACTTAGCAATGTAAGACTACGGACAGCTACTGGCGAGTCTGCCACCGTCCACGGAAAAACAGAGCCGAAGGTGACGATAGCCAACATCAGCGTAAGCCACGTCTTTAAAGTTGCCGATATTGTGGATGAGGTTATCATTGGTGCCGATTTTCTGATAGCTCATGGTATCAATTTGAATATGGGGCAACAGATAATGAGTTGGCAAAATGTGGAGATACCTTTTGACGTGGGATACAAGCATCAAGTGCACGCCAGAAGGATAGTTGCAGTCGAACCACTCAAATTACCACCTCAGAGTGGATCATTGATATGGGCGCGTATGGAGGGAGATTGTGAGGAAAACCGCTTGTGGGTTGTGGAACCAGCAGAAATACAGACGGATTTAATATCAGCAAAGGCCTTCGTCAAATCCACAAAACAGAGAGTAGTCCCGGTGAGAGTTCTAAATCTATCAGCTAATGAAAAATTCATCTGTAAAAACTCAGAAATGGGCCAATGTGTTCCAGTAGAGGCGATAATAAACAACGAACAATCGCCACAACCTGCCGAAATGTCAGTCAGGGATCAAGATGAATTTGGTGAAAATGTGGAGAAATGGGTAGCAGGTTTAGCAGCTCCAGAGAGAAATAAAGCCAAAAAGCTGCTAAAGAGGTATGCTTTCGCTTTCGCCACGAACAACAGAAGACAAGGAAGAACAGCTATGGTCAAGCATGAAATTGATACGGGCGAAGCGAGACCGATAAAACAGGCACCCAGAAGCATACCGCTGGCGAAGCGTAATGAGGTCAAGGAGTTAGTCGATGAAATGAGGAAGAGCGGTGTAATCGAACCATCATCGGGTCCGTGGAGCTCACCTGAAGTCTTAGTAAAAAAGAAAGATGGCAGAACAAGATTCTGCGTAGACTACAGGAAGCTGAATGATGTCACCAAAAAGGACAGTTACCCGCTACCTAGAATTGACGACACACTCGACACGCTAGCCGGAACGAAGTGGTTCTCTACATTGGATCTACAAAGCGGATATTGGCAGGTGGAGATTGCAGACAAGGACAAGGAGAAAACTGCATTCAGTGCGAACGGCGGCTTATGGCAGTTTAAAGTTATGCCATTTGGACTCTGTAATGCTCCGGCCACATTCGAGCGGCTTATGGAACGTGTACTCAAGGGACTCCATTGGAAGACTTGCCTGGTGTACCTCGACGACATTATAGTGATGGGCAGAACTTTCGACGAACACCTCAAAAACCTGGGAGAAGTTCTGCAACGCATAACAGCGGCTGAACTAAAATAAAGCTTAAAGAAATGTGCATTGTTCCAAAGACAGGTGAAATATTTGGGTCATCTTGTTACAGCAGATGGAATATCTACGGGTCAAGATAAAATACGAGCAGTAAAGGACTGGCCTCGCCCCCAGAATCTTCATGAACTACGCAGCTTTTTGGGACTATGCACATACTACAGACGCTTTGTGCGAAACTTTGCTAGCGTGGCTACAAGCTTGCATGAACTCACCAAGAAATCGAAAGCGTATCAATGGGGTGAGTCACAAGAAAAGGCGTTCCAGACACTAAAAGATCTATTGTGTGCTGCACCAGTTTTGGCGTATCCAGTCCCAGGAGAAAAATTCATTTTGGACAGTGATGCCAGCGGATATGGTATTGGTGGTGTACTTTCCCAAGTGATCAATGGGACAGAGAAAGTTGTAGGCTACTATAGTCGCACACTGTCGAAGCCGGAACGAAATTATTGTGTGACCCGACGTGAACTACTTGCAGTGCTGGAGTGCATAAAACATTATCACAAGTACCTGTATGGCCAACATTTCCTGCTAAGGACTGACCATTCCGCACTGAGATGGCTGCTGCAATTTAAGAACCCTGAAGGACAGTTAGCACGTTGGATTGAGCGCCTCCAGACTTACGACTTCAGCATTGAACACCGAAGAGGCATAAAACATGGTAATGCTGATGCTCTCTCATGCCGACCTTATAACTTGGAGTGTAAACATTGCGTGAAAGCTGAGAAAAAGGAATCCATCGTCAATATCCGGCTAACGCGGATTGAAGCCAACGAAGACTGGTCCCAAGCACAAAGGAGTGACCCAATATTGGCGAAGATCATAGCAGCGAAGGAGGAGGACAAACGACCTACAAGAAATGAGATATCCGCAGAAGGTCCTCTTGCAAAAGCATATTGGGCACTATGGGACAGCTTAAAGATCATAAATGGGTGCCTATATCGACTTTGGGAAAGCGCTGATGGCAAAACCTCATCCAACCTAGTAGTAGTGCCTTCCTCCAAGATGAAAGAAGTGTTAAAGGAGTTCCATAATGGTGCTAGTGGAGGACATCTTGGAGTGACCAAGACGCTGCAAAGGCTAAAGCAACGCTTTTATTGGATTGGATGTCAGCAAGCAGTGGCGGACTGGATAGCAAACTGTACCCAGTGCATTGCAGCTAAAGGTCCAGTAAGAAGAAGTCGAGGTCAGCTGCAACAATATAACTCGGGCGCACCTTTTGAACGGATAGCGATGGACGTAGCAGGCCCTTTTCCTGTAAGCAATACCGGAAACCGATATGTGCTCGTTGTGATGGACTACTTCAGTAAATGGCCGGAAATGTATGCCATACCCAATCAAGAGGCGAACACAATAGCAAATGTTTTTGTAAACAACTGGGTATGCCGCTACGGGGTTCCAATAGAACTACATTCCGATCAAGGCAGAAATTTCGAGTCACCAGTATTCAAAGAAATGTGTGAGGTATACGGAATTAAGAAGACTCGAACAACGCCACTTCACCCACAGTCAGACGGAATGGTAGAGCCATTTAACCGAACCCTGGAAGAGTACTTGCGGAAAGTAGTGAGCGAGCAACAGAAGGACTGGGACGAACACATTCCGAGGTTTCTACTGGCGTACCGATCTGCAGTCCATGATTCAACATCCAGATCACCCGCCAAGGTAATTTTTGGGACTGAGATAAAACTGCCCGGTGACTTGGAGTTTGGAGTTAAGCCCGCCACAGAGAGAGAGATGCCACTGGTAAAGAAGAAAGCCTAAATGAACTTCATCAATTTGTGCGCACCCGAATAAAAATGGTCAGCGATAGAATGAAAGCCAGGTATGATCGTGCAGCAAACACGGAGGGCTTCCAAGAGGGACAACTGGTTCTACTATACAACCCAAAGCGGAAGAAGGGATTATCTCCCAAGCTACAAACCAGCTGGGATGGACCGTACAAAATAATTAAACGGTTAAACGATGTCGTGTACAGGATACAGAAAGCTAACAGCCCCCGAACAAAAATGAAAGTCGTACACATAGAGCGACTGGCAAAATATGGGAAGAGAGATAATGAGCCTATTCGGGACGAACAGGCTTAAGTGGGCGGCAGTGTTACGCAAGAACAATCGAAACGACCTATTATCGTTTAACATAAACAATAAACAAAAGCTACCAGCTACACTAACACATATGTGCATCGAACCATACATAAACTAACAATAACTTCAGTATGAGTATGAGAGAGATGGATAAAGCAAGCGCAACAACAAGCAATACAGTCACCATAGAAACTGCGAGAATGCGAGACCGCGAACGTTCTTCTTCAAGAACGTTCGATGTACTGTTCGTGTTGGACTATAAAAGGGCAAAACAAAGCAGACGAGTGAGTCAGTTGTAATTGAGTCAATCTTGAGTGAAGTTGCGTGTGAACATGATAGTCGTGTTTGAAGATATCGGTTGCGAGCAATAGTTTTGTGTGAATAATAGCAAGCAATTAATGTTGTATCGGTTAAGTGTGAACAGTGGCATAAAAGTGTGAACAATAAAGAGAGAGTTTAACTGAAATAAAACACATATTTGTTTTTTACTTGGTTTGCAATTAACGAACTCATATTTAAACGTTTTTAAAAAGGTAAAAACGTAACAGTATGAATACACCACTTGACTACACAATATTGGACTTCAAACGAACGTACTGAGTAGATTGCATTTGCCGTAGTCTAGTAGGTAGTGTGTTGGTTTATTAGACGTCAGGCAACGGTTCAAATCACATGTCAGGCATCTCCAAAAAAACAAAATATAAAAAAAATTTCTTCGGCGACTTCTTCTTTCAGCAGATTTCTGGCGGTAAATAAAAACGCTGAGGGTAAATAAAAAGTTTCTCAAAAAAACCGTTGTTCGGAGTTGACTTTAAACTGTAGGTCCCGCTACTCATGTATAAAATTAACACATAGAACAGAAGTTGTGTAAGACTTGTAATGACCAATTTTGTATTTATGTATGTACCCGGTATATCATATCTTGTGATATTAGTTTCTACCTCTCAAAGAAAGTCAAAGAAGTATTTACCGACGGATCGAGATCCTCAAACGGAGTCGGATGCTCATAACGGCATCTATCTAGTGTACTGGCCTTGGCATATACAATCAAACTTAAATATTGTAATCGAAAAAAGAATTTCTTATTTACTTTAGTTTGCGGTTTATTCCCCTTAATTCTTGTTTTCCTTTTTCGCATACTTCCATATAAAGTAATACTGGATAGTATTACCAGGTAAATTTTATTTGTTTGTAACAACTTCAGCACAGCACAGCACGATACACCCCTTATCAAACCAACTAAAGTGAATTTGTATCGATAAATTAGTTTCGTACACAGGCATTAAATTTAAATTGGATAGAAAAAGGTAGCCAAAGACAAATTTCCATATAAATATGTATGTATTTATACGTTTATGTGGCATTTACAAGCCAATAATACTTTGTGTGTAATTTGTAAGAGACGAACACACACAAAATAAGGATTCTAGATTGTATGTACAATTTGTTCCCAAAGGAATAAATTTGAATGACATTTTTGGTTGGTTGGTTGGTACTCTAACGTTAACTTGGGCTAAGGTAAGATGCTTTAGATTTGTGTTTACAATTTTGATTTTCATTAGTGTAACGAAAAACCTTTTAATAAGCTCGTATACACCATATTAAGGAAGATATAGAAGAATGTGAATATTATTTTAAGAAAATTATTGTAGTTATTGGAGTAAGTGTTTAGGATAAGACAGTTTCAAACTGATTTTATCAAGTGATTTCAAACACTTTTTAAGATAAATTTGATTTAATTTAAATCTTAAAGGCTGATTAAACTATTTTATTTACACATGATTTACGGGAATTATATTTAAAATTGTAAATATTTTTTGTTATAACCATTTAGTCAAGTTTACAACCTAGCTTCTCACACCACCCATGTTATGTCTATGTTCATTTTACACATGAGTAGCGGGACCTACAGTTTAAAGTGGATACCAAACGACAATCAAGAATGCACCACGCATGGAAGAATTTCATCATCATAAACACGATAACGCTAGACTTAGATTAGATAGCGAACTCCCTTAAACGGTAAAATCCTACTTAACGCAGAATTTAGGTCCATAGTGATATCACAATTAATATCTTATCCGTGGATCAAACATTGCCCATAGAAAACCAATCCCATAGAAATCCAATCCAATCAAAATATGTCTATCTGTTACAGCAATCTTTTCATTGCGCAGTTCATTCAAGAATTCATTTATGGCAGTTGCAGATGAGGTGAAAGATAGTGCCTTCCTTCCCAAATCGATCATTCAAATCGATTGCTCCTGCAGAAATTCTTTTAGGATATGCCAGGGATATC
This sequence comes from Sarcophaga caerulescens, assembly GCA_927399465.1. Taxonomy (NCBI): domain Eukaryota; kingdom Metazoa; phylum Arthropoda; class Insecta; order Diptera; family Sarcophagidae; genus Sarcophaga; species Sarcophaga caerulescens. The sequence goes on from OV656867.1 coordinate 50,076,847, forward strand.
GGCATATCGACAATGACCCGTGGGAATTGCAATTAATTATTAATGTGACGAACACATAACTGATGCACATTGATTTCCATACTACGAAGCGAAGAACAGATTACTAAATTAAAAAAATTCTGCCAATCCTTGGTATTGCAAAATGGAGAAATTGGTACATTCAAATGTAACTCAGTTCCAATATATTATCGTGGTGTAGAACTTCTTGACCTCAATCTACAAAGTGTATTCCTGTAATGTCTTCCACAGGCCTATTGTTATGACAAACTTGAACATTCCGCTTGATGTCAACAAAAACAATTTCCTGCTTAGCACACGATATGCAGCCAAATGTTTCCTTCTGTTATATATAGTGAGGTTTCACAGGTTCCAAATATAGGACATTTTCAGAACACTTTCATCATCACGGGACATTATTAAGGTCGAGACAATCTCCACTCTCTCCACCAACAGATTCTTTAAAGTCCCAATATAGAGCAATCCGTACAAGATTTCAGCGAGATTTGTTCAATAACCAAGTGAAGACAAAACTTGGAACAAGCCTTATGTTCAAATGCCCCAGATTAAACGGAAATCGGATAGATCACGACGTTGGTGTAATGGAACTGAATGTGAGGTGGATAAACAGTAGAGGAGTAGTAGAGAAAAATCGCAAAATCATTAGGGTAACACAGCCCGCTTGATTAAACTCTACTAATGGGAGGGCAACCAAGAACCAGTAGAAATAAAGACAGTTCCACACAGTGTTATGATATATGTATATGCAGGAAGTTTTGCTAGGTAATAATTTGATATAAACCAAGAGGTTTAAAAAAGGTCGTCGTAGTCTAGTAGGTAGTGCGTTGGCTTATTAGATGTGAAGCCACGGTTGAAATCCCCAGATTAGACATAAAAACGAAAATACGAAAAACATTTGTTTGGCGACTTCCTCTCAGCAGATGTCTGGCAACAACTCTGAGAGTAAATAAAATTGCCATGAATAGTTTCTCCAAAATTGTTCGTGCGGAGTCGACTTTAAACTGTAGGTCCCTCCACTCATGTATGAAATTAACACACACAACATAAGTGGTGTGATAAACTAAGTCGAAATTCTGACTTTCTGGTTGTGATGACCAATTATATATGTATGTATGAAATGGAATGCGAATGAGATGACTCAACTACCCTGAATATACATTTTTTCTTCGCTTTTTTGGAAAAACCTTAAAAAGTTGTAGGCTTTTTGAATTTCTAAAAATTATTGTCTTGTTTTCAAATATTATTTGCTTTTCGAACTACCCTAATTGCAGCGTATGTAAGTAAGTATGGCACACATAACATATTTTCCTTTTTTTTTTAACTCATTTTCATTTTATTTTTAATTGAATACTTATACACACACATATACAAACGTATTCATAGTCCTTGTATTTTAGTTTGTAAATCACTTTTGGGTTTCGTGCCATTTAAATCCATTTCTAAAAATTTTAATTTCTCCCTAAAATGTATTCCATTGTATATGTTTTATTGCGTTGCCTCTGTGTATACTTTCTTTCTTCTTGCCCTTTTATTTAATTGTTGGATTTTCTGGTCATTTTATAAATTATTTTCATTATTATGTTTTGGCTTAAATTTTTTTTTTTGAATTTATTTCTGCAAATTCTTCTTTCATTCATCTTCTCAACCTCCCCTTGCCCCTTATTATTTTGTGGCTTTCATATTATTTTAAAAATAAATAATATTATATAGACCAGTGTAGTATCTGTGTTGTTTGTTAAATTTGTTTTCGGTTGGCAAATGTAAAATAAATAATACTCCCAAAAAGGAAAATAAAAACAACAACAAATACTTTCACTATTTAATAGCCTTGAGCTAAAAATAAATTTTTCCAAAAATTAAATGCATTGTATGAGTGTTTCCATTGCAAATTTCTTACAAATTTATTTATTCTTTTGTTTATAATTATAAATTAAGTGATTTAATCTAAACATTTACTAGCCAAACATAGATAATTTCCAGTCCAGCCACCTGATAGGCATCCAAGTATTTCTCTCTTTGGTATGTCTTAAAGCTGGATTCACCCATTGTTTCGGAACAAAATTTAAGTTCCGAAAGAAAGTAAAGGCCGTGTCACATAGAACTTTTGCTTCGCGTTGCGTTACAAATTCGCTTTGACATTTAAGATAAATGTACATGTTTATATGGCACTTGTCACATAAACAGCTTTTAACGCAACGCAAAACGATAAGTTGGGCATCAATCATCTTTTTGCGCGCTTTGACAATCAGCTGTTGATTATTCTGTAAATATTTTTGGCAAATTTGCGCGCAAATTTTATTTTTTTAATACTTGTCCTTAAATTTTAGGTTTTTTAGTTTTTTTTAGCAGTGCAATTATAAGTATGTCCAATAAATCCTCCAAATCTATTTTTAGTCCTTATTTAAACACAAAATATTAAAAGCAAAACTTACGCGCCAACCACTTTTAAAAGATAAACAAACAACGCGAGTGTTGTCAAAGTTTTTGTTGTGGCATACACCCTTTGCTTTACGCTTTTCTGTCAAAGTTATAAACATCACGCAAAGCAACAAAGTTTTATCTGAAACGGCCTTAAGATTGCTTCCGAACAAGTTCAGCTCGAATTGGTTTAATTTTAATTTTTGTTCTGAAACAATCGTACTGTGCTGCCAGATATTTTAATTTTTTAAGTAAAGTTGAACTGAGCTGCCACATCATATTATATGTACATTTGTATGTATGTATGTATAATAAAATACAGAGCGGTTGTTTTATAGCACTTTACGTTTTTTCACTAAGATTTGTATTAATTTACAATTTCTTTGTAACACAATAAAAAATATGATCACAGTCAAGCCAAGAAAACAAACGAATTGCAATCATCTGCTACTGTGCTGCCTAATTGTAAAACGCATTGTTTCCAAAAATATTTCATATGGTAACCTTGTTTTTACAGAACAATTGTTCGAAGTGGGTGAATCGTTTCAGAACAAATTCCCAAAAAACTGAACTTGTTTCGGAACAAAAAATCCAGCTTAACAGTACACAGGTTTGAAGTCTTTGTTCTAAGGAATCATTCTCATGATTATAGAACCTTGATAGTGGTTACCATCAAATACAATTGGTTTGGTAGCCGCCGTAGTCTAGTAGGTAGTGTGTTGGCTTACTAGACTTGAGGCCAGGTCTGAGGTCTCGAACAAAACGGAATAGAAAAAAATATTTCTTCGGCGACTTTCTCTCAGCAGATATCTGGCAAAAACTCTGAGAGTAAATAAAAATTGCCATGAAAAAGTTTCTCAAAAATCTACAGTTCGGATTCGACTTTAAATTGTAGGTCCTGCCACTTGTGTATGCAAATTAACATACACCACATAAGTGGTGCGAGAAACTAGGTAGTAATCCTGACTCAGGGGTTGTAGTGACCAATTACTTTGTGTATGCATGTATGTATGCATTTCTTTTGAAAAGAGTCTCCACCTCTCTCTCAATCTTCGTACTCTATTGAAAAGTTAAGGTCCTCCACGTAACTCCATCTGACTGCTTATTGCCATGAATTTCTACGTGACACATGGAATTCAGCAGATGGTTACTCTCTTTACCTTGCCTAACTGGTTCAATTTCATCATTAAATAACTCCACAATTTCAGTTTGCAGGTTTATAAATTACATGGAAGCTACTCTCCTCATAAATTTATGTGACTGCTTATTGTCGTGAATTTCCATATGACATGTCCTACGTGACCCTTTTCCCCTGCCTAACTAATTCCGTGTCCTCATTAAATAACTGTACAAAAACAGTTTGCTCTAGGCCTGTCATTATTAATTTTTTTTACCCATTTTACCATCCATTGATAAGGGACCACTTAGGCCTTCTTCTTGGTTTCATTCGGGGTTAGTCCTATTTTTTGGTACCTCAAGTACCATCGGCATTTTGCTTTACTGATTCCTTTGTGTATTGGATCATCTATTTCTCCAGATTGAACCGACGTAGGTCTTTTAGGCACGCATACTCTTTCTCTCATTGCACCTTCTATAGAGGTATTCATGCCCAGTCTCTGGGGCAATACACATGCATAACATAATTGGTCACTATAACTATTTTGTAAGGATTACGACTTCGTTTCTCACTCCACTTATGTACATATGTTTTGTGTGTTAATTTTATACATGAATGGCGGGACCTACAGTTTCAAGTATATTCCGAACGACAGATTTTTGAGAAAATTTTCATGGCAATTTCATTTACTCCCAGAGTTTTTTCCAGAAATCTGCTGAGGGGAAATCGCCGAACAAATATATTTTCATATTTTTTGTTCGAGATGTCTGACCTGAGGTACGAGCCGCGGCCTCACGTCTAATAAGTCAACACTCTATCTACTAAACTACAGCGACTTCATCTCTGGGGCAAAATATCGAAGTTAAATGTAGATGGCCCATCATCCAGTTCCACTTATTTCTTTTTATTATTATTCTATTGTGGTTTACATGTTTGGGACTAGAAAGAGCTTCAATAGTGTAGTCGAGCTACCTTGTATGTTTGTTAGTCTGTGTAATTCCTCCGCTTCCTTATTCTCCCTTTCCTACTCCGTCTGCTTTTTCCCTATCCCCTTTAGGACGTTTGTACAATCGGTCAACTTGACCTCCGGGTACTGTACTTGTCTCAATCGACAAGTACTCGTCCTCTAACCTAACATAACCTTGGGACTAGAAGGACAACCATGACCGAGACATATCATGGCATGAACTTTCAACTCTCGATTTCGGCCTGATATTCAAGAGGCTCCCGTATCGACTAGGTTATTTGGGTCGCATAACACCTAAATCCAACGCCAGGGATAAATCTTACTTACTTTTAGAAAGCGAGCTTTCTGTCCTTGCGTTACAAGCCCTTACACCTTACAGTTCTAGTAGGTCCTTGAATTAATATGTAACTTAACTTTTATTCCGATTTCAGTTGAACGTATAAATGATATTATTATGTGGCCCTTATTTAGATATGTATGTACCTCAACAAGATGTAAAGTTTTTTATTTAAATATGTTGTTAATGAAATATAATTCCATGAATTATACTAAATCACCTTTCTTTAGAGGACGATTAATTGTTCATCAAACAAGGCATATGGTTTTATTCCATTGTATACCACTTAGCACTATTGGCTCTTCGCGTTATTTGCAAGTACCTACAATTATTTTTTTTATTATTGGCCTAACACTCTGCAATTACGTTGTGAAGTTACAAATCAAACCAAACCAATATCCTTGAGGTCACAGTGCTATACTCTTGCGTGCAATTTACTTGCATTCAATGTATAGTGTTGCAACATCTGCTGCTATTTATTAAAAATTGTGCAATCAATTATGGCTAATAAGTTGCTAAGGCAACAGCTCTTGCCACACTTTCTATAATTTGCCAAGCACTGTTCTGTTCTGTTCTGTTTGTTAATGCTGCTGCAATCGCTTTGGTTGTTGTATTGGAGTTTCCAATAATTAGTAGGCCATTACAATTGAGTGAGACAAGGCTGCCGTTGTTGCTGATGCAAGGAAGGAAAGTGAAAATGTAGAAGAAACATTAAATATGGATCAACCCATATTCATAACTTCGTTTGGATATTCGTTCGCATGGAAGTATGTTTATCGGTCATGTGTATTAATTTACAGAGTTTAGTTAGTCGCGTAGTATCTGTATGCCTATGTAGGTATTGTACGTAGACATTTGTGTGTATATATGTGTGTGTTTGTGAAATGTTAAACAACGACCCTATATGGTGGACCACAACTATAGTAATGCTGTTGATATGTGAAATACAAAATAGACATTCTATCCACACTTGTTGAAAATAAACTTGAAAAAATAAAGAAAAATGTGAAAAGAAATGGGAAAAATACTAAAAAGAAGAAGAGAAAGAAAGCCAGTCCAATAAGCTAGAAAAATAACAGAAGAAGACACAAAATAAAAAATGTAGGCAAGTTCCGACACTATATGATGCTTTACCTTTAATTTTTCAGCAGGAAAAATGTGTTAAATTTATGATTTGCTCTTGCCTTTTCTCATTATAAAATCGGAAATCTATAGGTACCTATACGTTTCCCAAGGACATGTTAACTTAGGTAGATTCAGTAAAAACCAGTGTCAGATAGTTTCACACAAGCCGTTACATACATATATTCATAATTGGTCACTGCAACCCTTCAGTCATGATTACGACCTAGCTTCACACACCACTTATGTTGTCTGTGTAAATTTTATACATGAGACCTAGAGTTTAAAGTCGACTCCGAACGACAGATCTTTTTGAGAAACTTTTAATGGCAATTTTTTATTTACTCTCAGAAATTTTGACAGAAATCTGGTGAGAGGAAGTCGCCTAAGAAATACTTTTTCACAATTCATTTTGATGTCTGACCTGGGGTTCGAACCGTGGCCTCACATCTAATAAACCAATACACAGCCTACTAGACTACGAAGACAAGCCGGTTATTGCTCTCAAATCACAATGCTCAGTTAAAGAAGGAATGACCATCCCAATAGATACCCATCACAGGTTTAGTACACATTGCGTTTTGGTATATTCAACCTGAACCATGATATTTTTCCTAATCAATTCAATTACTCACTGACTACTCTACCGAACAGTCCGAAGCTCCATTCGATGTATGATTAAGTGACTGCTCTCCCACTCCACAAAGTCCTGAAAGCCATGTTAGGACTTTCCTGAACTCTGAAACTAACTTCGAGTTATTAGGCTAGGTTAGGTTCTTTAAAGCTCTATACTATAGTATATAGAACAGTGTTTGCTTTATACCTATCCATCTGAAGAAACCACATAACAGATATAACGAGACTTTGGTCTCTGTGTGTTTACGGCAGGAGACTGGCTTCGGCAGAAGTTGCAACCACAAGGAAGAAGAGAAGAATACGAAACATCTTTTATGTTATTGTGCAGCGCTTGGGAACCTGAAAAGAAGAATTTTCGGAAACCCAGAATTGAGTGACAAAACATGTCTAGCCTTCTACTTTCATAAGACTCACGGTATGGTTGAGAGATGGCAACCAGTAGATATAAATTATAATAGAAAATAAGTAACTTCGGTGTTCGGACCCAAGAAAGATCGGGCCGTTGAGAGGCCTGCCGGAGATTGAAAATTGGGAAAGACCACATGGCGGGGATAGTACAACAAAGTCAACAAGCTAACGATTGGAAAAGAAATATTTTTTCAACGAAATGCGTTTTCATATCGATGGTCCAGGTGGATGTAATTATAGGGTGGGCCATTTAAAAATTTAAATTTAAAAATACAGTAAAAAAAACTGTTTGAAATTATATCAATTTAATTTTTTTGTTGTGAAGTACAATTGTTCCGTTTAGAAATGGAATATTATTTCATTCATCTGGCTTTACTGTACCTCATTCGATCGGACCAATTTTCGTGCCCTTTCTCGAGTGGCCTTCAAATGCTCAATTGTCTCTGGTTTGTCGCGCCCCACAGAAAATAGTCTAATTGTGACAAATCGCAGCTTCTTGGCGGCAAATTGACATAACCAATTCGGCTGTCAGGGCCATTAAACGTTTGACGCAATAAATCGATTGTGGCATGTAATGTGTGGCAAGTTGCACTATTCTGTTGAAACCAAACATCATTCTCATAAATACCATGAAGAGAGGGTACAAAAAATCGGTTATCTTGGTGCGATAGGTGTCTCCAAATACCCGTAATGGTTACGCCGTCCTCATTTTCAAAGAAATATGGGCTAATTACGCCTCCGCTCCACAAGCCACACCAAACAGTCACTAGTAATGGGTGCATTGGCTTCTGTAAGACCATGTGTGGGTTTTCTGAGCCCCAACTACGGCAATTTTACTTATTAACATACCCATTAAAATTAAAATCAGCTTCATCCGAAAAGATGATTTTTTTTGGAAATACTATCCTATGTTAACGGAATGTATGTGCGTAAGTCTTAAAAAATTGCTAAGATAAGGTATTATTCAGTTGAAACTGTCTGACTATAGCTTTAAATGCTTGCTTTGTATATGTATTTGCTTTGTATATGTATTTTAATATGCATAAAATATATGTATCTATACAAGTATAGTGTATATGTTGTATATACGCACACAGATGTACATATATACAGAAAGCATTTGTATGCTTGTGTATTTGCTTTTTCTATGTAGGTTGTATCAAGAGTATGAAAAGTGTACACTTCTACCATAAGTAGTACCACAAAAAAACAAACGGAACAATAGAAGTTGGTTTTTTCCTTTTTAGTACATTTTTTTGCCTTTCTATTTGCATTTCTTGCAGCTCTCCTTTGGCCCCCAACTGTTGTTTGAACTTCACATAAAAGTGAAACAATTTAGCATTTGAAATTCGTTTTTACAGTTTAAACATCATAAAATATTTCAGAGTGTGAGAAAACTTACAAATTCTCAGTTACCGTTACTGTTACCGAACAAAGGAAAATTAATGAAAGGCCCTGTTTTTTACTCAAGGTTTTGAACTGACAAAACATTTTCAACAGTTGGTGTCACAATACCTTTAAATTTAGGTTCGTATGTCATTTATTAAATATTGAAAACAATAGAGATTGTATAAGCTTTAAGCACATGTCTATTATATATTATGTTTCAAAATGATATGGGATTTCAATTTCTGTTATCGTATGCACCACCTTTTTCAAATTTACGCCAAAATTGTATCAGAAACAAGCAATTGTGGTTACGGGTATGCATGTATATGAGTTTGTGTATCCTTAATCTTCCTCCCTCCATTATTTGGCTGGCTTTTACTTTTTCGTAGGTGGTGGAAAACTGCAGCATATGTACGTAATATAAGCAACTCAATAAGGCGAGAGCGGATTACGACGAAGAATGTTGACAGTTTCAGTTGTCTGCAGTATTCTTATTCTTGCTAAGTAGTAAATTCTACTACCACGTTGGAATCGTTATTGAATAGCACGCCATACAATTAACTTTAGTCGATCAAATTAAAACTGAGTTAACGTCGTAGTAGTTTGGTTTGGTCTGCATTACGGGCTGCTAAAACCGGGCCAAACTATTATGGGAGAACTATACAGTCAACAAATAATTCATTTGAGACGAGCAATGTCCAAAAAACGCTCTGAATATGGGACCAGATACGAGCCCCAGTATTTCATCATAACAACGTTCGGACACATATTACGGCGTGGTGAAAAATTATTTGGGAAACCTCTTTCACTATCTTGCCCAGACCTTGCAATTTCTGACTACCACCTAACATAATTACACGGCAGCTTAAGATGGAAAGAACCACTAATCAGGTGGTCTTGATACAATACCACTTGAATTATTAAAGGCATGCTCAGATCTCATCACGTAGTCGCCGTAGTCTAGTAGATAGTGTGTCGGTTTATTAGACGTATGGCCACGGCTCAAACCGCAGGTCAGACATCATAACAAAATTATGAAAAAAATATTTCTTCCGCGATTGCCCCTCAGCAGATTTCTGGCAAAAACTCTGATAGTAAATAAAATTGCCATGTAGAGCCTCTCAAAAATCTATCGTTCAGAGTCGACTTTAAACAACATAAGTGGCGGGAAATTTTTTAAATATTCCCGGGAAATACGGGAAATTTTAAATTAACGTATTCTTGTATACTTTTTTGGAAAAAAAGGTCTGTAGACTGTTCTGAAGACTAGTAAATAGACTGGTCTGTAGGCAAGTCTACAGACTAATCACTGACTACTCTTTTGACTTGTTTATGGACTAAAATCATTTAAAAAAGTTGTATTGAAAAAATAAAGCAGCAAAATAATTCTTTGTATAAATTGAATTATTTTCTTTATTTCAGAGAATTATAATGAAGCTATTGCCAAACATAAGGAAAATAATCAAAATTTCCAAAAAGAAAGTCTTTTAAAAAATGCTACTCTTCAAAAATATGTAAAGGAATAATTCAATAAAAAGTATCATCTAATACTAGATGTACGAACTAGGTGGAACAGCATGGTTGGAATGATACAATCATTTCTAAAAATTAAAAATGCTATAAAAAAGGCTTTAATAGATTTACATTTATCATCATTGTTTGTTGAAGATTATGTCCCACACTTGGAAACATTGGTAAACGTTTTGAACCCCATAAAAGATGCAGTGGAAGCATTAGGCAGGCGCGAAACCAATTTGATAATAGGTGATGCTATTATGAATACACTTTATGAACAGTTATCTGTTGATTCAATACTTTCGGAAAAAATGGTTCCCACAATTAAAAGTAAAGTAAATGAAAGATATAATGACAAATTGATGTCATTAGTAAATTATCTAAACACTTCACAACACAATAATATTAACATAACAAAGACAATGTTAAAATCCTATGCAGAGCAAATGTACAAACGCCTATTCCAAGGTACTGAAATAATATCGGCTGAAAGTGATGAAGATATTTCCGTTGCACAAGTATATCAATGTTTTAAAGAAAAGTTGGAAAACGCCATTAATGGGGCTAAAGAAAAAACAAAAAAACTGAAATTAAAAACAGACAACTTATTTAAAAGAGAGCTTTATTTGAAGTTACTACAAACAGAACCAAAAATTTAGACATACTTTTTAATGCATTGTTAACGCTTAAGCCCACTTCTGTAGAAAGCGAACGTGTTTTTTCGTTAGCTGGTAAATTTTCAACAAAATTTTTTTTTTTATGAAACCAGCACTCAGGGCATGGCCCCTACTCATGCAGTGCATTGTGCAGGTTTTTTAGGAAAGGTGGAAAGGGGGAAGATGCGAACGGCAAGGAAACGAGTTGCTGCTAGGTGACTATAAAATGGCCAGTGGCCTTCACCATTAGACAGTCTACAGGCAATCGTCCCCAAGAAGCCCGCAGTTTCTCACACCACTTATGTTGTGTGTGTTAATTTTATACATAATTGGAAATTGAATGTCTGATGAGTTATTAAATGCACTAATAATTTTAAAAGCTCATTTTTTGAAAACTAAGTTCTTCGAAAATTTTTTATGTTTTTATTTTTAAATAATATTTTTAATCAATTCTTAATAGTAACTGATCTCAAAATGTTATCATTAATCTGTTTGTTTCTGTTTATACAGTATGAATTTATATGTACTGTTTCCTTTTTTGTTAATAAAATAACATTTTAATAAAAATCTTAAGCATTTTAAAAGATTTCCCGGGAAATCGAATTTTTCATTCCCGTTTCCCGGGAAATGAAAAAGTCCGGGAATTCCCAAACTCTAATCGTAATCCTAACTGAAGGGTTGTAATTACCAATGTACATATGTATGTAGGTATGTATGCCTAGATCTCATCACGTACCGTTTGTTACACATAACAGAAATATGAATGTCACGCAGATTTACCAACGATAGAAAACAAAGCGTAAAAGAACAATCTAATACGAACGAAATAAACTAAGCGAAATCTGCTCGAAGCCTCCTCATGATTATTGTATCGTATCTTCAAACAGGACTTTAAAACTTTGACAGTTCATAACGGCCATCTTGTTGAAGTTACATACACCAAATTAGGAACTTATTCAGTCTATTTTGCTAAACCAGAATGGACGGATATATCATTCAACATCACGAGCAAATCTCAAAATAAGTATTCAGTAAACGATTGACCAAGATTTGCTGAGAACATCACCGGTGTCCGTGACAGTGTGCTCACAAGCACTTGCCATTTCGCAGACCATAACGGGGCGAATTTCACATCGTGATTTGGGCGCCTGAACCCTTAAAAATTCAACTGACAAGGAACTGCATAGAAACACTCACAGACAATGATGTGTATTCACGGAATACTCTCTAAAATAGTTGGCAACTGACCCTAATTTTCATTTCACATGGAGGTGATGGGAACTGACAATTCGTATCGTGCGATTTGACACCGTTAAACTTTTTCTCGTAGTAGTTCCTTTAGTTACAGGTGTGTCCGTATAACCCACCAACTACAGCGGTCCTCATAGCCAACAGTCTGAGCCAAAGTCAAAGAAAGATTAGACATTTTGAATGCGCTCCTCCCAGCCCTGTTATTTTATGTTGTTTATTTCCATTATACCTCACACACAGTCTTTGTTTTATTGAATCTGAGGTGAAGACTTTTTGGAAATTTATTTGATAGAACATGTCTAGCCAGAGGCGATGTGTATAAACTTCGCATAAAAACTATCAGGATGTTTAAGAAACATCAGCTAGAGGTTGAAGGCATGTAACACATACATACATAATTAGTCATTACAACACTTTAGTAATGATTACGACCTAGTTTCTCACAACACTTATATTGTGTGTGTTAATTTTATACTTACATGAGTGGCGGTACCTACAGTTTAAAGTCGACTCCGAACGACAGATTTTTGGGAAACTTTTTCATGCCAATTTTATTTACTCTCGGAGTTTTGCCAGAAATCTACTGCGAGGAAGTCGCCGAAGAAATTTTTTTTCATATTTCGTATACATTGTTGGAGATGTCTGACCTGTGGTTTGAACCTAAGCCTCACGTCTAATAAGCCAACACACTACCTACTAGGATGCGGCTACAACTATAATCAGTATTGCATGACACTATATGGGACTTTGCTAAACTAATTGGGATTAAGTAACAATTTCAAAAGTGTGTTTTTACAAACGGTACAAGCACAGGTATTTAAATGTGGCAGAAGCTTGTGAGAGGAAGATAATTATTATTTCATATAGAAATCAATAAAATTTTGTTCTAAATTTATTAAAAAAAAATAAATTTTAATTTCTTTTTGTATTTTATTTTACCCCGTGTTGATTAATACTTTGCGCTGTTCGAGCTTATGCTTTCAAGCAGCTTTTCATCATTTAACTTGTGGTATGCAATGGGCCATACAATATCAATTGAATTAAAAACCAATTAAAAGCAACAACCGTTAATACAAAAACAATAACACAAAAAAAATCAATAAAAATCCTTGAATAATAGACTTTCGAATGGTTTGCATTGAATGTGGAAGGTAATTACGAAAATTGGTGAAGAAAAAAACATGTAAAATTTATTATCTACGCCAGGAAGCAGCACAGCAACCTTTCATGTATTCTAAGAGAAAATTCTATCGAAATTGACAGAAAAAGCAATTTATATGTGATTTTAAACGAAAAATGGAGAGAATAAAATTAAAATTCGTTTGAATATTTTAAGCCTACGCCAATAGCATTCTAGGTAGGTAATATTGGTTGGCAATGATCATTAATTATGTTTGATTTTTAATTACAATTTCGGTTGTTTTTCTTTTTTTTTATTTTTTTCTAATGAAAGTGTAATGAAATAAATATTTTGGGAGAGTAAAACACACAACTTAGCGAGTGTGAAAAAAGGATTTTAGACGCGAAGCTTTAATGCCACAAAATATCATGAAAGACTGAATATTTTAATGGGTATGAAAAGGTAGTGTTAGTTGAACCAAATAATTTAAATTTAAAGAAAAATAAGGATCAAATAATTTGATTACCTTTTTTACTTAATCGGTCATTACAACTCTTTACTCAGGCTTACAACGTATCTTCTCACACCAATCATGTTGCGCGCTAAGTTAATCCATAATAGGCGAGGAATAAAGTTTCATATCGACTCCTAAATAATGAATCCATAATGGCAATTTTATTTTACTCTCAGAGTTTTTGCCATAAGACTGCTGAGAGGAAGTCGTCGAAGAAATATTTTTTAAATTTTGATTTTGTTTCAGGTAACTTACCCAGGGATTGAACCTTGGATTCTCCACAAATAAGCCAGCATAATGTCTACTAGAATATGTGTTAAATTAAAATTACAGGAGTTGACTGAATCTTGTATAAACATTACGGCTTCCGAAATAGAGAAATAGCATAGAAGGGCTATCGATGGAAAACTTAATGGTTAGAATTACCCGAAATTTGAAGTGGTTTTTAACTCTGTGGGATGTGAGCGCATGTTGTGAAGATTGAATGTACAAGAGCATGTAACATATTCATTACTACACAAATTACTGATCTGACGGAAGTGTGTGCAACTTTATTCATAGCCACTTTTGTAAAATATCATGTAAGACAGGAATTTTCGTCTGAGAACTTGGAAAGTACAACCTGCGTAGAATTCGCCGATTACATATCAGTAGGTAAGCAAATGAAAGAATTGAATGACAAATGAAGACGTTAAGGGTGGTTGAATTCTATCGGGAGGTTAAGTTATTTAGACAAAAAGTGAAGCGTCGTGCTTTTTTTTCCCTTATAGAACTGCTGTGTATCAACTTTATCTATCCGGGGGATACCAAGAGTTTAAAGTCATTTCCAAACAACAGATTTGCGGCCAGCAATGAACTTCTTTGTAGAATATTGGCAACGGTTCGCCAAGGCAACGTAATAATGATGTTAACACAAGCATAAAGAGCATAATAGAAAATAATTTTTGGGTTAACGCACAGAGAAATGGTCAAGAAGACATGCACAATTACCAATCAGGTATTTCTAAGAGTAGAGGAATCAGAGTGATGTAGATGGAATTATACGAATCCAGATCGACCATATTACTATTAGCCGAAGGACTGTTGTGGTTTGTGCTACCTGCAGTAGCATCATAACTCCCCGCCGCTGCAATGTTCATTTGTGTAGTTTTGTCTTAAGCATTTTCATAATTGTGGCTGATGGCAATAAACAGGCAACAAAAAATATAAAAAAAAAATTGTAAAATACCCACACACACAAACATTTACACGAAAGTACATAAAAATGTATTTCAAGTAAAATTTTTTAAAACTATCAAATACGAGTGCACAATAACTAATTCTTACGCAATATGCACATGGGACATAAGAACGATTATGTGATACTCTACAATATGACGTACTTATGTTGTCTTTATGCGTAGGTTAGGTTAGGTTAGCTGGTAGCTTGCCGTTCACACGTAAGTTCACTCGGTGGCCATATGACCCATTGTGTTACCGAATGTGAGGCAAGCCCCCTTGTCATGATCCGTTAGTGGTGGGTTTGAGCTTCAGATGAAAGCGGACAGTTTTCTTAATGGCACGTTCGCCACCCTGCCCAGATATTCAAACCACCCACCAACTGTTAAAGTTTAAAAGCCCCTGTTGGGAGATCCGATAGTGAGGAAAGAGTTCAGGAAGGAGCTGTTAGCCTCGCGATCTGTTAGATCATAGTGATAAATTCCATGTTAGACATATCACACATTATCCTAGCTTTGGTCTCCAGGACACAGGACTCAATGCAACTCAATTGAATCCAGCATCTAAGCCGTATGACAGACTTTCCTTTTCCCTATTATGCCAAATCATAACACTCTCTGTATCTTATCCAACCCTATCCGAGATATTTAAAAATTCATCTGGCTTGCTTGCGCCTGAAAGGCATATATACTATATATATCACCCCTGTTGCATACAGTACAACATAAATTCGCAATGAATACATTTTAATTTCTGGAAGCCGGTGTGTGTGTGAGTATTTTTAATGTTTGCCTTGCACATGCGAATTTATGAATTTATGCCACAGTGACAGTGTGAGTGCGTAATTGTGTAAGTGTATCTATTTTATATTCTTCATGAGTATTTTTCTTTGTTTTAAATAGTCATGGGTATTCAACTCTGCATGTGTACAGTTCTATTAGTATGTATACTAAATGAAACGTTAAACAAGAAAAGGATATTTAATGTTGGTTTCTGTTGTTGTTGTTATTATTTTTTAAATTTGTGTCTAAAGAGCCTTCACTTATTTTGTTTTCATTTGTTGTTGTTGTTTTTAGTTTGTGTGCATAAAAGTTTGTGAATGTGTATTTTATTATACAATTGGGACTGACTTTATAAATATTATTGTATAAATGTGTGTATGTGTATTTGTTTATGAATGTACATTTACATATGAGTGTAAATAAGTGGAAATGTTAGTGTTTGTGTTGGCATGTGTAAAAAGTTATAAAAATTATGAATTTTTTAATATGAAATAATTACTTGAGGTATATTTATTTTAATGACTGTGTGGTTATTTTATAAGTTGATCAAATTAGGAGTAGTTTGTGTGACAAAGCAAGTTCCTTTTGCAATAAATATTAATAGACAGTCAGTTAATATATAAATTAGAACTTGAACAAAAATAAAAAAACAAAGCAATTGAAGTGAAAATTTCTGTTAAAATTTCTAAACAATTCATGCCCATAATTAATGAACGTGTATTTGAGAAAGCCAAAAAAAAGTTAAAACCTAATAAAAATTTTCGTTCATTGTCACCATTAATACGTATAACATGAGTGGAATGACCTAAGTTGTAATCCTGACTGATAAAATCAATTTTCTGACAACTTTATTTGCAGAATTGATCTTCTTCATTGGCCAATACATTTTAACGTCTCTAGATTACTTTTTGTGGAGCATAAATTTCGCACCTGATCTTAGAAGGAAACAAACCAGTTTCCATGTCTACAAAACTAGTCATGCAGCTAAACCTGCTTGTAGAGAAAACTTAAGTCAGCTCAGGTGAATACTAACGGAACTGGTATTAAGCCAAGATAATACTAAGTATTAAGTCAATATAATACTAAGCCAAGATAATATTAGTCCAGGAAAACGCTTGCTAAGTTGGCTTAAAGATAAGTTTTGGTAAGACCAAAACAATGTTTATAAACACAAGCAACAAAAAATTGTGTTGATTTATTTTGCCAATTCAGCTTCAGTTAATTGAACAAGACACATTAATTCGGTAGTTTGATCGCAGTAATGGATGTGTTTCATATATCCTTATTACGTAAGATGGAATGTGTTAGCTTTCGTTTCCATTTTAAAATCCGGAACTCAAATGAAAGGAAAGGAAAAATCCTGTTACGGCCCTAAGCCTCTTGTGGGAGCAAAAGCATAGTAGGAGTGTATATGAGATTCTTAAGCTATCGCGAAGGAATAAGAGGGTTACATACTGTCACTGTGAAGCGTGAAATTTCCTTAACTACCCTTCTATCATGATAATTTTAAAACCGTCAAATAAATAAAAGTGCATCCTGACAGTCGCCACTGAATATGTATGTATATCCTTCGTAAAAATGCATGTCTTTCTCAAAACCTATTCAAAAAATTAAATTAAATTGTCAGTCACCACCAACGAGTTGCTGAATAAAACACACAAAAAAAACAACACTAATGCAATGCCATGCATTTCAGTCAGTTCAGTCATGTACCAAAAGTTCTGATTTGATAATAATACTGATGACGTTAATGATCATGATACCCTTTGTAAGTAATGCAGTTGATACGATGCTATTGTCCATCTGATGGCTTTATTTTTGGCAAAATCAGATATCAAAATTAAATATGAGCAGGAAAGAAAGAAAAAACCAAAAAAAAAAAGGAACAACAACAAATAAAACTTTTTTTTTCGAAATTCATATGGTATAAGCCGTGTTGTTGCCGGCTGTTGTGGTCGTACATACATATGTGCGATGAATGTTGCATGAGTTATGGAAATTTGTACCATTGCATCAGCATCAGCGTATCACAGCTTATATATGCGTCGTGTTGGTTAATAATTTAATTAAAATGATTCGATCATCGTATACCCGTTCATACAGGAGGAATACCAAACATGTAAAACTAAAATGGAGTGTTCAAGGATTTTGTTCAAAAATCTATGAACATGTTGCAGTGTCATGCCAATAATAAGGTCTTTGAGGTTCATTAAAACACAAAAACATTTTATGGTCTATTGTATGTAGGTGGAAATCATTTCAAATTCATTTTAAATCGTATAAATTGGGCTGTGATAGATAACGAGGAACATTCAACGTCATAATATGAAGTCCTAACCACCAAAAAGGACTAAATGACAGTACAATACATACAATTTTATACAACCAAAATTTTCGATTTGAAATTTTGGTGGTTGGCTTTTCACTTACCTTACAGGATTTCAAAAGTTGTAGGTAATTAGTTTTGATTCTCCCTAAACATTTGTTGGTGAAGGCTTGAAATTAGATCTCTGAAACTTGTTTGCAACAATTACAAGTCACAATCGTATATCAATGTTGATTTAGCATTGAAGTTAAAAATTTGTATCTTTGTATTCCTCGAAATAAGTGGAACTCCAGACGGAACAAGTTTGCGTACTTACTTAATTGTTCATTATAACACCATAGGCAGGATTGTTACCTAGCTTTTCACACCACCCGTGTTGTGTGTATTAATTTTATCCACGATCGGCGGCACCCACAACTTAATGTCGATTCCGAAGGAGAGATTTGAAAAACTTTCCTTGGCAATTTCATTTCACTGTCAGAGTTTTTGCCAGGAGACTGTAGAGAGGAAGCCGATTTACATGCACTGACTAAAACAGGCGGGTTCTATTTTCACAATATATCAAAATCTATTCACCAAATTTGAACAAATTGTGAACAAAAATTCGTTCAACGTGGCCCGATAATGACCGCCATTGACTGTATCGGCCAGTCCTTGCTCCTTTTCGAAGAAAAATGGCCCAATTACGCCTCTGGACCAAAATCCGCACCAAACACTTTTGCTTGTTTACATACCCGCCAAGATTAAAATGAGCTTCTTCTGAAAAGATGATTTTTTTTACCAAAATCGGCATCTTCTGTAAGTCGATCGCAGGCCCACTTAGCGAAGCGAAAACGCACTGGATGGTCAATTGACAACAACAACAGACAACCATATTCGTTCAGCGGAAGGATAGAACTAATATCTGTCAAATCAGACATGAGCTAAGTGTTACCGTTCACGAAATAAGCACTAGTTGAAAAAAAAACGTTAGATGGCGGACCCGATATAAGCATAGATAATTACGTTTGTTCACTGAATGGTTTAGTTTTCATCGAAAATTTATCTTCATTGACGATGTTTTCTTTTTCTGGAATAATATATATGTGAATAAACATACATACATAAATACTTGGCCATTATTACGCTTCAGTCAGGATCACAATCTAGCTTCTAACACCACTTAAGTTGTGTGTGTTAATATTATACATGAGTGGCGGCACCTATAGTTTAAACTCAACTCCGAACGATAGATTTTTGAGAAACTTATCATGGAATTTATGATTTACTCTCAAAGTTTTTGCCAGAAATCTGCTGAGAGGCAGTTACAGAAGAAATATATTTTCATATTTTTCGTTATGTTGGCGATGTCTGAACTGAAGTTTGAACCATGGCCTCACGCCCAATATACTACCTACTAGACTACGGGCACTACAACAATAACTAAATTGGTAATTTTGGATCGATATCACTCTAAGCAAAATTCAAGAACGTTCAATGCATTCCGCAAAAGTCAAGGTTTGTTAGTACGACGTTGGTCAGACAATTACTGTCAACTGCGAGCACTTCTTTTGGCTTAAATTAGATGGTCTGGACACCAATGATTTGTAATTTTAACGCACACATAACTCATGTCACATTAGACGAGTGAATTGAGGACATGGTCATCGAACGTAACTATCGAGATCATGCAATTTAACCATATTAGACTTTGTGTTGTGGGGCCTACTTATGTACGTAGCAGATGTATGAGAACAAGACCACAGACCAATATAATCCATCAAATCATTAAAATTCAGCCTTACATTGCGGATACGCTCTACTCAGAGAAGCCGTGGCGGAAATTTGAATAATGAAGACACCAATAGGTGTTTAAAACGAATAACGGATTTCAATGATGTGTCACGAACACTTTATTGAATTTAAATTTGAGGACAGGAAGCGCCTAAACAAAGACTCTAGATTGAGAGCAGTACAGTAGATGTATGATGGCATGTGGTTGGGTTTGATCAAATGTGTTTTTCTTATGGTTTTATTTATTTTTATTAACAATTACTCGTACAAACAAACAAGCTTTTGCACTTAAAATTTCCTAAAATTGATCCAATTTGTTATGTTGAATAAAAAATTTAATTCAAACAGCAAATCGATATATTTCGTCTACTTCAAATTCTAATTATTTTTATTGATTTTGTGTTTGGTTTTCAACAGTTATTTTCCAATTTGTTTTCAAGTGCATTTGATTTCCAATAAAAATTTTTTAGTTTCAGTTAAAATTTTTGCTCCTTGGACCACAGCTCAGCATGACAAACGAACACTTGACGGAAAAATCATTTCAGCGGAAACGGAAAGAAAGCAACAAACGGAGTAAATAGTCAACAAACAATTTTTTCCTCCATTTTTTTCATTTCGTTTAAGTACACTTTTAACAATACCGAAAGGCTAAAAAAACGATAATAAACAGTAAGAGGAACTCGAAATAAAAAATTTTTGATACTAAAAACAGTGCATTGAACGATTTAACTGGCAATTTTAAATAGTTTGGTATACATGAAACACAACAAAAAAGGTTGAGAGAGTAAAGACTAAACTGGCGAAAAATATGTGTCGTTTATACCAAGTCGTACAACGATTTTTATGTCATAAAAATGTACTCAATTCTGGCGGCAATAACATCGAATAGAATTGCAGTGAACTGAATGCAAGTGAAATTAAATGAAATGAATTTTAATGAACGCTTATACCACTTTCATGATTTTTATTTTTCTGTTTTGGTTTTTAAGGGATTTTTTGGAAATACCCTTTTTGCATGTAATATTGAACAGATAACACAGATAACATCGAGAGAGAATAGAGTAGAAATTAAATGTAATTGGTCATGAATATGAAATAGTATTTCGCAAAAATCCTGAGAGCAAATAAAATTGCCATGAAAAAGTGTCTAAAAATCTGTTGTTCTGAATCGCATTTTAACTGAAGCTTCCGCTACTCATGTATAAAGTTAACACACGCAACATAAGTGGTGTGAGAAGCTAGGTCATAATCCTGACTAAAGGGTTGTAGTGACCAATTATTTATGTATGTATGTAGTAGTAGAAATGATGGTAATAAATAGGGACTTCCGAACTTTGACAGCTCATAACGGTCATCTTGTTGAAGCTACATCTTTCAAATTAGTTATCATTCATTTAGTCTCTTTTGCCAAATTAACATGGAGAACGTAGGAAACGATATGGGTAGGTTTAAAGCGCTCTGAATCAGTTGGCAACTGGCCCTCAACATTTCAGGATGAGTGAGTACATGCAAAAACAAAATTTTCGATTTTACGACGATACTTATCCACATGATATGCAACAGTATTCGATGCATTCCGAAAAATTAACTGTTTCGTGTAGATTTTGGGCTGGTGGCATCATTCGGCCATATTTCTTTGGCAACGCCGTTTGCCAGGCCATCACTGTTTCACGGTACGCCTTAAAGGTCCATGACTACCTTCTTCTGGGATGAATTGCATGATCTGAATGTCAACGATATGTGGTTTCAACAGAATGGCTCTACGTGCCACGCAGTTCATATCACATTGAATATTTTGCACCAACAATTTGATGGCATCACGATCCCACGTCGACCTAGCGGAAGCTGGAGAAGTTTTTACAAGACACAGACTTCGTATAGAAAGTATAGTTAGCTCATAACAAGTCGTGTTGATGATTTAGGTGTATACAGATAGGCTTGAGGTCTGGAATCCCATAGTTAATCTCCACCAATTCAATTTACGTGTAGTTTGCTACATCTTATTCTGGGAAAACCGAATTAGTAACTGTCACAGTCGCGTTTAAATCAAATAATGCTCCAGGTGTCGATAATAATAATAAAAGTGCATATAACCAATCAATGGCTTGCCCCCAGCATACTAGTCTTTACCATGCCACTGATCTTCGGAATTTGAATATCAGCTTCCAATGCTTCAAAAGTTGCTCATTTGTTCTTCAACACTTTTCTAGTTGGTGCCCACATTTCAAAATTTTGTTGATGGCTTTGTACTCAGAAGAACAAAATTAGTTCGAAAACTATCAACACCTGCACGAATTGCTTACTGACTCGGCGTGTATTAATGATATCGATGAAAAATATCCGATAGTAGGTGTTGGTGAGTTGTCATGCCTTCCCTGATGGCGGACTTGAGGTCGTCATCATAGCGAATTGTTGCTTCATAACCTCAGCATCTCCTACGTATATGGAACCAAACTTCCGTTTTCTTCCAAGGTCTAAGCTTCAAATCTTCGGCCAAACGCTTAGCTCTTTAAACGGCTCTTTTATTAATCGCTTGTTATTTTTATGTAAAAACGCATCCGAAGTATTCAATTTTCACGACTCTGGCACATTAATCAGGCTGAATTTGACTAATAGCATTGGATATTTTTGTAGTGTGTTTGACTGGTCGACCAGTGTATGCCTTCTGCATGCAACTGGATATTCATGCATTGTAGTATGAATGTGTCCACACTGCATAAATGTTGGGACAGCATGTATTTAGCTGTCTCAGCATATTCCCACATATAATATTATTGTAGAACATAAGATATTTTACCTTTGTTTAGTTTTAAATAATTAAGTAATAATAAGTAAAGACATTCATAATAAAAACCTTATAATGGACAGTCGCATTTAGCGACGGTTCCTAAATAAATTAATAACAATAATATAATCTGTTTTATTTAATATTACATGGCGATCCTGCCATTCGGTGTTAAAATTATAAATTGCTCGTCGCCGAATGCAAAACGCGTTGAAACAGTTAAAAAATTAACAATTAAAAACTAAAACAAAAAGAAAATTATTATGTATATATTTAATTAAATTTGTATTTAAAGTGAACTGAACAAAAAAAGAAACTAATTGAAACAAACAATATTTTCTACAGATTTAAAAAAAAAAAAAATTAATTTAATTTATCAAAAGAAAAACTATACTATAAATAAACAATATAGCGTTTTTTTTTTTAAAGTGACAAAATATTTAACAAATTAAAGAATTCTTATAAAATAAAAAAAAAAAAAAAAAAAAATAATAATAAAATTATACTTATTAAAATTTTGCACCACACTGTACGCTGAAGAAAAAAAGAATATAAATAATTTGTTATAAAAAAAAAAAAAAAACAAAAACAATAGAAACTTAAGAAAAATTGTTGAAACATTAAAAAAAAAAAAAAAAAAAAAAAACAATTACTGAAAAAATAATACAAAACTACAAATAATAAACAAATTACAAAAACAGAAACAAAACAAAGATAGAAAAATGGAACTTAAAAAGAAATAAATTAACATAGAAACCAACAGAAAATGAAATAAATAAAAACAAAAATAAAACCATCATAAGCATACAGCAAAACGAAGACAACATAGGACAGTACAACAACCAGCAAAAGAAAGAAGACAACAACAAGACAGCCATGAGAAGGAAACACCAACAAGTAAATACATCATATGGCAACAACAACAATGTATAATAAAAATCATCATCATTATCGGAACAGTGGGACACGTGAGATTAAAATTAGAAATAATTTATATATATTAAATTTTGTAAATTCAATCATTATTAACATTTAGTATTAAACATTATTATTATCAACGAATATTATTAATTATTATTAATGCTCTTGATTCACCAATATTATTATTATTATTATTATTATTATTATTATTATTATTATTATTATTATTATTATTATTATTATTATTATTATTATTATTATTATTATAAAAAAAAAATTAATAAAATTATAATCTGAAATTATATTCTATATTTTTTATTCATTTTAGAAATTAATATTCAGATTATAGATTCTATATCTTATCATTATTATTATATTATATAACATTATTATTTACAAATATATTTGAAGTCGCCGTGGTCTAGTAGGTAGTGTGCTGGCTTATTAGACGAAAGGCCCGAGTTCGAATCCCAGGTCAGACATCAAAAAACGAAAATATGAAAATATTTCTTCGGCGACTTCCTCTCAGCAGATTTCTGGCAAAAACTCTGAGAGTAAAAATTGCCATGAAAAGCTTCTCAAAAAATCTGTCGTTCGGAGTCGACTTTAAACTGTAGGTCCCGCCACTCATGTATAAAATAAACGCACACAACACGAGTGGTGTGAGAAGCTAGGACGTTGTACAATGGGTCAGTTCGACCTCCGGGTACTGTACTTGTCACAGTTGACAAGTACACGTCCTCTAACCTAACCTAACCTACAAATATATTTTATATTCTACTATAAATTTGAAATTAGTAACAACACTATCATTAATATTGCCCTGTTAAATAAAAGAAAAAGATAATAAAAGTAGGTAAAAAAGAATATATACATTCAAAAATCCAACTATTTAAACGGTCATTGTATACATAAAATCAGGTTATATACATATATTCTGTACATTCAATTCTCAATTTTTATAGGAATACACTGATTGTACTCATTACAAGCCAATTATAAATTCTGTTGCTCCAATCCTTATCTTAATCAATAAAGTGGTTAAGTGTCCACTGATTTTCACTTAGAAAAATTTAACGAACTTATTTCCAATTTTTATAAAATTAAAAAAACGTGTTTTACAGAACAGACCAATATCGAATAATCCTAAGAAAATAAAAGAGTACATAACGTTACTCATAGATAATTTTAACAAAATTTTACTGTATACGGAACCGCATTATAAAGCCTTTAATAAGTCATTTTTAATAACCATAGAAAATAGAATCATTCATTGTCGGGAACTATTGGTCAAATGTTTTAGTAAATTGAATTGTAAGATTAGAATTCCTTTTGGTTTAAATTTATTTGAATTAGTACTTCATGAGGTAATGATAACATTAGGTATATAAAAATCAATATATATACATAATTTATATAATATAAATATAAAAATAATTATAATTAAATATACATACTAAAACTGCATTACTGCGATACTTACGAGTCCCTCCAGTACTGCATAGATATAAGGTACCTACCCCGTTCGGTCAAAGTTGGTACTGACCGGTGAATGGCGGTGCCTGATATGTCTGTGCATTAAAGTGTACAGAATTCCTCGCAGTGCCATTCACTCCATAAATTACTAAGAACTAACAATTCCTATGACAACTTGACTTACTAATTTCTACGTTGTTGTTTAAACACAGAAAAATTAAATACATTGAAAACTTATAATTTCATTGAAAACTTATATTTTTTCATTTTCCCTGTTTTTGTCAATTTAATATTTCGTGCAATTAATTTAAAATGGGAGGTACGGAGTCAAAAATTGAAAAACCAAATGCTAATGTCGTAAACGACATTTTGGTTAAAGTTGACCTTCCTTCTATTTATTTTATAGTAATAATTATCCTATTAGCTGCACAGCTCTTGGTAACGATTTATCAGTTGCATAAAAGGTCACTTAGAAAAAATTACATGAGAGCTGCATCATTGGCTAACAACTTGGACAAAGTCTAATTCATTGCATAGAATTTTTTTTTCCCAACTCATGGAATGGGAGACGATTGTATATAGGGCCAGAATAATTAAGGAAGAATTCTTAAAATCGTATAAATGCTTAAATAATGACAGGGATATAAAACCTGAAACAATTAATAAGCACATAAATAATCTTCTAACACAATTAGAAAGATTACGAGTGTTACTGAACACAAATTACCACAGACTAACAAAAGCTCACCAAACCGCTGCTGACGGTTTTTATTTGGACTTACGTGAAAAATTGATTTCTGTAAGTTACCGAAAAAAATTTCAAAATACAAGTCCCACAATCAATAAGAGAACCAATACTTTTCAATACTTTGCCAGAAACGAAACAAGCGAAGAACTCCAATATGCCTCAGACTATAGTGGAGTTCTTGAATACCGCTTCCAGGTTAATTCCTGAGTTCGACGGGAATTCCGAAAACCTCCAAAGCTTCATTGACGCCATTAACTTGGTTGAATCACACGAGGCTGTAGCTGTTAACCTCATTAAAACCAAATTGAAAGGAACAGCAAGAAACTTAATAAGTTCAGAAACAACTTTAGAACAGATTGTAAACAAACTTAAAGCTTCGGTCAAGGGTGAATCCGTGGACGTTATAAACGCCAAGCTCCTGAGCACTAAACAGTCTGGTAAGAATGTCAACACCTATGCCAAGGAAATGGAGGAATTGGCTAAGAAATTGGAGACAGCATATATAGGGGATGGATTACCCCATGAAATAGCAAATAAATATGCCACACGTTCAGCTGTCACAGCTATGACCAGGAACAGCTCAAGCGACAGGGTCAAGCTGATCATGCAATCGGGCAGCTTCAATAATATGAACGAAGTTTTAACTAAGTTCATAAGCAGTTGCACTGAAGTGCATGGACAGGAGAACTCTATACTCAACTATGGATCTGAACGCCGGGGCGGTTTTAACCGCAACAATAATTATAATCGCAATAGCAACTGGCGTGGAAACAATCATTCGAACAGGGGCCGAAATTTTTATGGGCCCAGATCTTATAATGCTGGTCCACATTTGAACCACAATTCGAGTCTCCGCCGTGGCAATAGAAATAATAATAATAATAATTACAATAATGGTCGAAACAGAAATATAAACGTTACTGGGGAACAAGTCCCGGGAAACGAGATACGACCCCTAAATGCTCAGTAGGAACTAAAACCTACAATATTAACTTGAATTTGTGTAGCTATCTACGATGCAAAACTACTTTAAACAATACTATTTCAATTTTTTTAATAGATACTGGTGCGGATATCTCAATTATCAAGCACAACCAGGTCATCGATTTAACCATAAATAAATACAATAGAAAAAACCTAAATGGCATAGGCCAGGGCACCATTTCAACACTAGGTAGTGTACACTCTGAACTCAAAATAGACAAATATTTAATAAAACATACTTTTCATGTAGTTGAAGATAACTTTAAAATACAAGCAGACGGAGTAATCGGAATGGATTTCATAAGAAAATACAATTGCATTCTGCAATATTCAGGTGATAAAGACTTAATAATTCTAAGATCAGATGAAATTGATCATGACATTGGAATACCGCTTAGAAACGGTCCTACCATCAACTCCATATCTCTACCAGCAAGATGTGAGGTAGTAAGATCAATAAAGTTTGAGTCACTTGAAGAAAGTGTTCTAGTACCATTCCAAACAATTCAAGACGGCGTTTTTGTTGCCAATACAATAACGTCAAAAACCAATCCCTTGGTAAGAATAATTAATACAACTAACTATGACTTGGTGATTTCTGATATTAGGCTTATAACAGAAACACTTAAAGACTATAAAATAGCTAGTTCGGATCGTGTGCAAACCAAATCAAAGGAAAAAATGGAGAGACTCTCCAAAAATTTTCCACCATTCGTTGAAAGAGAACTAAAAGCCTTATGCCATGAATTCTTAGATATTTTTGCTCTGGAAACAGAAAGCATATCATCCAATAACTTTTATAAGCAGAAACTTAAAGTCAATAGTACAAAACCTGTTTATATCAAAAATTATCGAATACCACACTCTCAGAAGGAAGAGATAAATAATCAGGTTGAAAAATTAATTAAGGATGATATCATTGAACCATCTGTTTCCGATCACAACAGCCCTATCCTATTGGTACCCAAAAAATCGTTACCTGGTGGTACCCAGAAGAGATGGAGACTGGTAGTAGATTACAGGGCGGTTAATAAAAAGTTGATAGCTGACAAGTTCCCGTTACCACGCATTGATGATATTCTTGACCAATTAGGCAGAGCTAAATTCTTCTCTTGCCTTGACCTTATGTCGGGATTTCATCAAATTGAGCTTGAGGAGGAATCCAGAGACATAACATCCTTCTCTACTGACAGAGGATCTTTCCGATTTAAAAGATTGCCATATGGTCTGAAGGTAGCCCCAAATTCATTTCAACGAATGATGACATTAGCTTTTTCCGGTCTATCCCCAGCACAAGCGTTTGTGTACATGGATGACCTTGTGGTGATTGGTTGTTCTTCGGGTCATATGTTGAAAAATTTAAGGGATGTATTTGAGGTGTGTAGGAGACACAATTTAAAGTTGCATCCAGACAAGTGTTCATTTTTTCGAACAGAAGTCACATTCCTTGGCCACAAGTGCACGGATCAGGGAATATTACCAGACGACAGCAAATTTTCCATTGTACAAAACTATCCTACTCCAAAGAACGGTGATGAAGCCAAGCGTTTTATAGCGTTTTGTAATTATTACCGTAGGTTCATACCTAACTTTGCTGAGTCGTCTCGGCATATCACTAGACTATCAAGAAAGGGCATTCCCTTTGAGTGGAATCAGGATTGTGAAAGGGCTTTCCAATACCTCAAAAGTCAATTACTTTGCCCTAGGATTTTACAATATCCTGACTTTTCAAAAAAATTTTTTATCACAACGGACGCAAGTAAATATGTTTGTGGCGCTGTCCTGAGTCAGGAAAAACATGGACAATTAATGCCAATCTCATATGCTTCAAGATCATTCACTAAAGGTGAAAGCAATAAGTCGACTAAAGAGCAGGAATTAACTGCAATACATTGGGCTGTAAAATATTTTAGACCGTACATCTATGGCAAGAAATTTGTAATACTGAGTGATCACAGACCACTCACTTACCTTTTTTCTCTAAAGAATCCATCTTCCAAGCTAACACGTATACGACTTGATCTCGAAGAATACGACTTCGTGATCGAGTATATTAGGGGTCAGGAAAATACCGTAGCGGACGCTCTAT
This sequence comes from Sarcophaga caerulescens, assembly GCA_927399465.1. Classification (NCBI taxonomy): domain Eukaryota; kingdom Metazoa; phylum Arthropoda; class Insecta; order Diptera; family Sarcophagidae; genus Sarcophaga; species Sarcophaga caerulescens. Next base: position 50,105,417 of record OV656867.1, read on the forward strand.
CCCGCATAGAATTTAAAGACATCAAAAATATTGGATTCAGTACAATTCTGAAGGTTACAACAAGACTTCAGTCAAGAGCAAATAAGCAAAGCATTAATGAAAATCATACGGAAGAATCAGAATCGTTAGATCTCAAAATATATGAGACTCTAAATACCCGCGAGCACTGTAAAATACCAAAATTGTATTTTACCAAAAATAAATTAATTATACAGAAAGGAAAACAGGTTCTTTCTAAATATAAGTTGAAAGACCTTATTATTAATAGAAATGTCGACTTAGGTCACCTCTTCCTAAAGCTTGCAAAAATAGCTAATAATATTGGTCTCACAACACTAGTACTTTCACAAGATGAAAGCATGTTCAACAACCTAGGAACAAATATAGAAGCCTTCAAAAATAAAGGTAATAAAATCTTGCAAGATTTCGACTTAACAATAATGCTCGTGCCAAAACTTATTAAAGTAAATACATTTTCTGAAAAATTAAGAATTATGAAAAAGTATCATGATGATCCCCTTACTGGTGGACATCCTGGTATAACCCGTATGATAAAGAAAATACGACTTCAATTTCATTGGAAGGGTATGACCAGGGACATAAGTAAATATGTTCGGCAATGCCTTCAGTGTCAGGCCAATAAGACAACCAGTAGAAACAGGGAGCCCTTGGTTATCACACCAACACCGGTTAAGGCTTTTCAGCGAGTAATAATTGACACCATAGGACCGCTGCCAAGGTCTGACTCGCAAAATGAATATGCTGTGACTGTGATGTGTGACTTGACCAAGTATTTGGTGGCCATCCCTGTGGCAAATAAATCAGCCAAAAATGTGGCTAAAGCCATAATGGAACATTTTGTTTTGATATATGGTCCCATGAAAACCATAGTTACTGATTTGGGTACTGAATATATAAATCAGGTACTGACAGAGCTATGTGGGTTACTGAAAATAGAAAAATTGCATTCAACTGCTTCCCACCACGAAACACTTGGGACTATTGAAAGATCCCATAGGACTTTCAATGAGTACCTAAGATCGTATGTTTCGTTGGATAAATCAGACTGGGATAACTGGCTAAAGTTCTTTGTATACTGCTACAATACAACTCCATCCACAGCACACGGATATTGCCCATTTGAGTTAATATACGGGAAAATTCCGAGGGAAATGGAGTTTACTAATACTGGTGTCATAGATCCACTTTACAATGTTGATGCCTATGAAAAAGAAGTCAAATTCAGGCTCCAAGTGGCGCAACGTAGAGCCGCTAGCCTCATTGAGAGTGCTAAACTAAGGAGACAATGGATCTCCAATAAAAGTTCTAAACCTATTGAGCTCTGTATTGATGATTCGGTTATGGTCCGACGTTATGGTTATGGTTATGACGCAGGACACAAGCTGGACTCGGTTTATATGGGTCCATTTAGAGTTAAGGAAATTGATGTCACAAATAACATCACCTTAACGGACTCAAACTGTAAATCATTCACCGTTCACAAAAATAGAGTAAAGAAATTACCCAACTGAAGTGTGTATATCGCACACTTAGTTGATAAATAATATTGTTTATCATATTTGTTATTTAATTCCACGTTGTAATAAAATCTTTAATAATAACATTATGGCACATAAAATGAGAATTTTTATTATTAAAAAAAAAAAATATATTATATTTTTAATTTTTTTTTAAGTCAAAAATGTAAAAGAATAATCAATGTCGAATTGAACATTGATTATTCTTCCGTAAAAAGGGAGGTGTAGTGTGTTTGACTGGTCGACCAGTGTATGCCTTCTGCATGCAACTGGATATTCATGCATTGTAGTATGAATGTGTCCACACTGCATAAATGTTGGGACAGCATGTATTTAGCTGTCTCAGCATATTCCCACATATAATATTATTGTAGAACATAAGATATTTTACCTTTGTTTAGTTTTAAATAATTAAGTAATAATAAGTAAAGACATTCATAATAAAAACCTTATAATGGACAGTCGCATTTAGCGACGGTTCCTAAATAAATTAACAACAATAATATAATCTGTTTTATTTAATATTACATTTTGCTTTTGCTGTAGTTTGTAGCTTTTTCGTATACACCTGTGACTTAAGAAAACCACATAAGAAAAATCCTAATGGACTCAAATTGTACAATGTTGGTTCACCTAACCTTCAAATCAAATTGCTGGTGCAAAATCTTCAATGTGTTATGTTGTGAGCTGTGTGTCACGTGGCGCCATTCGCAGAGTGGGAAGGAGCGACAAAAATAATTATATTAAAGATATAGTCTTGAAATTTTCACAGTACATTTCGGATGTAATAACCACAATATTCTAAAAAATGGGCGCGGTCACTTGCCCCTACCGCCCATTTTTAAAATTTTTTCCTGATAAAATATTCAGAATAAATTTTTGGTTTTCCAGAAATATTTCAAATATGTGTTTTTCTGCAAATTAAATTTAGTACTTTATTGTTTTCAAAAAAATATCAAACATATAAAAAAGCTACTCTTGCAACAATTCAATTGCAGATTTTAGTAGTGTACTTTTCGTTTTACGTGGTAACTTTCGTTGGCCTGAAATGAATGGATCCGCACTAAGCAATAATATATTTATATTAATACCATGTTCGTCCTTCCAGACTTCAAAATGTAAATCTAAAATACGTAAAGCTGTATGGTCAAGCAAATTTTGTAAATCTACTTCAGCTTTAGATTCACTCACGGCGATATATTTTGAATTTGGATAACTTTTTTTTTTTCCCTCAATATCTTTTCGTAACTAGGGAATAAACTGAAGGAAACCTTAGAGTTTACAAAATTTCGAATATGCCAATACTGTTAAATTTGTGTCAATTATTAATGCAAGAACTTCAGCGGCATTTGATTCCGAACAAGCTTGCTTTGGTTCTGAACGTAGACTACGTAAGGCATCCGCTGCAGTCGCATCAGTTTCTGCCAACTTTGCTACTCTTCGTTGTTTTGTTCTTTTTGAAGAACTTGAGAAATCACATGAAGGGCGACCACGTTTATTTGCTGTTAATACTTGTTCTTTAGGTGACACAGAAACGTTTTTCAGTTTTAAAAAAACAACCTCTTTTTTAGCTAACCAGTCTGAATGATTTTTTAAAACGTCTGATTTTAAGCGGTGATTCTTTTTCCAAATGTCAACAATTCTTTTACATAAATATTGTACACATTTCAATAAATCACAAAACGCACCTTCTTCGCATTCAAAATTAATTAATTTGATTACTTCGTCATAAACTTGCTGTGATTTCGCCGAATTTGAACCCTTCCTAGAGCACCAAAGCTCGAAAATTGCCATTCGTGAAAATATGCATTGACGGGATGTTTCTATTATGTAGAATAAAAGAAAAAACTATCAATAACAACAAAAATGTCAGTATTATTAAATCAAACGAGATACACAACAAATTTTAAAAACACAATAAACACAGAGGTTAAGCCAGTATATTAAATATATAGAAAAAACCTGCAAAAAACTGCACTTGAATTAAACACAATTTTTTACTATAGATGTGTATCAATATTTACAAACTAATTTGGTCATTGGCTTTCATTGGGAAACTAACAAAAACTTTAATTATTTTTTACAAAGAATTTCAAACGGTGTTAATAAAAACACTTCTTAAAAATCAGTACTTTACGAAAACTATAACACAATTTATTAAATTATTATTCCTTAAAAATAATGTCAATACTATTCACATTAATTTCCATTTTAATTATTTTAATTGGGCACTTTCATTAAATGTATTTCAACAATTTAATATTCACTTTGTTTTCACAGTCGCTTAGTAAACTTTCTTCTTCTATATAAAATCGCACTTTAATTGTGCCCAACCACTGTGCATTCTGTTGAAACCACATATCGTCCAATTCAGGTCCAATTCTGGTCATTGACCTTTAAGCCATTCCGTGAAACAGTGATGGCCTGGTAAACGTCCTTGTCAAAGAAATATGACCGAAAATCCACATCAAACCGTTAATTTTGTGGAATGCATTAGATTGTATCTCATGTGGATAGGTATCCTCGTAAAAATTCGAAAATTTTGTGTCTTCACGTACTCATTTATACTGAAATATTGACGGCCAATTGCCAACTTATTCAGAGCCCTTTCAGCGTACCCATCACGTATCATGGATGTAATTTGGCAAAACAGACTAAATAAATTATAACTAAGTTCTAAGTCCTAAGTAAGGAAGTTCCCGTTTATTACCATCATTTCTACTATTACATTCATATATATCTATGTATATACATAATTGGTCATTACAACCTTTCCATCAGGATTATAACCTAGTCCCACCACTTATGTTGTGTGTGTTAATTTTATACATGAGTGGCGGGACATACAGTTAAAAGTCAACTCCGAACAACAGATTTTTGAGAAACTTTATCAGGGCAATTTTATTTTACTCTCAGAGTTTTTGCCAAAAATCTGCTGAGATGCAATCGCCGAAGAAATGTTTTTTATATTTCGTTTCGTTGGAGATATCTGACCTGTGGCTTGTACCGTGGCGTCGCGTCTCATAAACCAATACACTGCCTACTAGACTACGGCGACTTCACAAGTACTGCACTCTCAATTTGCTCACTTTTCGCTTTTCGCTTTTCCTCTGTATGTGAAACATTGGCTCGCGTAGCGGTAGTCTCATTTGTCGCTGAGATTAGATGGGGATTAATGGAGCTGATCAGAAATGTAGTTTCTTCGATTTAAACGTAGTTCTATAGTGTGCATTTGTATCTGACTATGCTCCAATCTATTCTGTTGTTAACCATTTTAAAAATTCAGTTCGGTTTCAACAGAAAAAGGAAAAGGAATACAAAAAAAAAAAACAAAATTAAATAACTTTCACTGTTTAACTACAGGCTATTTGGCCGGTTTCGTTATATGATGTAATTTGTTGCAGTTGTTGTTGGCCCAGAAATGTGTAGTTAACATAGGAATAGAGCAAGTGAAATTGTTCAACTCAATTTTATTGTATGAAAACATAAACGAAAGTTGCATGCTCCAACAAAAACTAAAAAAAAAATGCAAGAGAATGTTAAATAAAATAATAGTAACAACAATCAGCAAATAACAGAATAAAAAGCGGTAGCAACAGCAACAGAATAGTTGCTGCAGAAAAGTAATATTATCATTATTGTTCATTTTATCCTCTTATGTTGTTGTTGTTTCTGCAGTTTTTTTCAGTTTGTTCGTTAAAGGGAAATCACAGTTTTATTATTGTAACTTTTTGTCTGTCACAATGTCTGGATCACTGCGTAGTCGTTCAAGTACGAAAAAAAATAAAAAAGAAAAAAAATACAAGAAACATCATCAGTGACATGTGATTGTAAATGTTAAAGAGGAGCCAGCCAGACATGAGTCGTATTGTCCTTTTGAAATGAGCTTGTCCCTGCGTGTTGTAAATTTGATTGTATTGCAAAGGCATCACATCCATACAAAAACCGAATCTTTAATATTATTCGTATGCCTTTGAATTCATTCTTTTATGTTTTTTGTTTCGCTTTATTGTAAGTTGTAATAAATGAATAGGGGATTTGTACAACGTACCATACATACATACATACATACATGTACAATGCGGCACGCATATTCACATTAAACAAGTGTTCAATACAGTGTGACAGAGACAATGTATTGATATGGCTGTAGCCGTGTAGCTGTGTTCTGTATTATTTTCTTTAATAACAGCTCGGCAACTGAAAATCTGAAAAGTCTTTTATAAGCGTTTACAGTGATGGGTAAAAATTGAGCAGAAGGAATATTTTTTCAAGCAAAGGAATATTTTTAAAATGGTTTTACTTAGGGTTTTCAATTAAGCAAGTGATTGGTCGAATATACCATCTAATAAGAACACCATCCGCAGAAATGTATTGAGCTGAAGCTATCTAACTTTAGCTGTTATGGCGGTTAGAGGCCTTCCTTTATAGTTTATTTGGTGGGCATTTCCTATTTTTCGCTTTCATTTGGATTTGAACGGCGGTTGTTCGAGTAAGAAGTAGCCGTAGTCTAGTAGGTACTGTTTTGGCTTATTAGAAATGATGTCACAGTTAAAACCCCAGGTTAGATATCTCGAACAAAACGAAATGTAAAGAAAATATTTCTTCGGTGACCTTCTCCCAGCAGATATATGGCAAAAAAACATTAAACTGGGGCCTCATGTATAAAATTAAAACAAACAACAAATGTGGTGTGAGAAGCTAGATATTCCGCGGTTCAACCTTCGATTCAGACATCTCGAACAAAACGAAATATGAAAAAATATTTCTTTCTTCCTCTGAACAGACTTTCGACAAAAACTTTCTGAGAGTAAAATAAAATTGCCACGAAAAATTTCCTAAAACTTAAGTCCGCATTAAATTGTAAGTTCCGACACTCATGTATAAAATTAACATACACACAGCATGGGTGTTGTGAGAAGCTATATTGTAATCCTGACGGTTTGTAATGACCTAACCATATATGATCCTCAACTATTGTTTCACTAGTAAGTAACGATTAAATGGTTTAAGTTTCTGATATCTTTGATAAAATCCCTCTATTGGATGTGCACTTTGCTTACCCAATTATATTGCAGGCAGTGGTTGTTGCTAAAATGTACTGCATTTATGACAAAATAAAATTCACAAAATCTTCGCATAAATAAATACCACAGCACCTAATGTAGTACTCCTATGCTAAAGTAATCGCAAACATATTAGCCTGCTCAATCCACACATCAGACCTCTCACAACAAACCTTAGCGCCATTGGTAGCTTTAAGTTTCAAACTATAGGTAAAGATCGTATGACCATTTCTCGCCATTGCTCTCGATCTTGAAATATGCAATATTGTGGACAAAACTTCAACCGCTTTTTCCATGTATTGAATTTCTGACAGTTGGATTGTAATGTTCGTAGGCTAACATTCAGATGGTGCTACTAGTATTAAATTCATATGATTATTTATTGGGCCTGCTCTCTTCATTTGATTGAAAATCAACCGTTGAAAAACGGTTTGCTAAACTGAAACTTATGGAGGTAATTGAGATATCATGGGAACATGTTGGACATATCGTGCATGAATGTTTAAAGTGCACAACGCGCAAGTTTACAATTGACCAAGAACAACAACGAATTGATGATTCTGAGCAGTGATTGGAGCTATTCCACCATTAAAATCCAAATTAATGACTGAAACATGGCTCCACCATTTCACATTAAAACGAATGCCATCTGCGGAAACAGCAAGTATACAATACATCAGTATTTTGGGACATGCATGGCACGCTACTCAATGATTATAGCGTGAACATATTTAAATAATATCCTGTATCTTTCTTACACAAATTTCGAAATCGTTCTCCTTTAATTTGAGTAAGTTTAACAATTTTCCGATAGTCGAAGGTGTGTAATACATCATTTTAATAATTATTCAGATATTAACCAAAATCAATATTATAATCAGTGATAAAAGCATCAATAATGGTAGTCGGCATACATTCCCTTATACTTAATGTGTCAAGGTCTTACAACTGTATTTTTTTTACAGAATCCAATGTATTGTTTTTTTTATTTTTCTATTTTTTATATTCTCCCACTTCTTTTTACTTTTTAAAGAGAGGACACCCATATACTCCCAACATAACGAAGAAAAACCGGTATTACACAGTTAAAGAGAATATATCTGTGATATTTATTATCACGTGATGTTTTATATAGGAGAATTAACGTCACGTTATTTATTTAAGACAGAACAGAGGTTTGATCGAAAGCTACAGATTTGCATAAGGTCTTTTTAACTTGATCTATTAAACCTTCAACAACTTGAAGGGGAAGTGAAGTATAGTGCTATACATATAGTGAAGAAAGTGGTGTTCATTATAAAAAAAGGAACAGAAAGTTAATAATTTATTAAGTGAAAAAAAAAGTTTTTTAATTAATACAAAAGAAAAAACAATTATTTGCTAAAGAAATATAAAACATCTTTGTGAATCAGTATATTTTAGTCTGTTTCTTTGGAAAGAAAAAGGTAAATTCATTTGAAGGTATTTTATAATTTTTATCATATCAATAAAGTATTGCATTTTTATATAGTTAATTTCATATAACACCAGTAACTCGAGTGAATCACCAATTTGCCAATTTGGAGCAGACACAGCGTCAATTTACTCGAGCGAAACTTGGCATTTTTGGAAAAATTCTGCTAATCAAATATTTGGAAACCAGATCAAGTTCGAATTGAATAAAGTACTAGTGAATCTTTGAAAGGCCAGCCGAAGCAACTTACATATATCTAATCAACTTACATTCAATCGAATATACTTAATCATAACCGTCTAGAATTTTTAACATACAAAAATGTTTTGTTTTGCTAAAAATTTTATAAAAATCTAAACATAATTTAACCACACATTTATCATAACATTACTATTATTATTCACTAAATTCTAAATCACAACTTAAATATTCTAAACTTTAAAACCCTAATGTTTAAATTTTAAATACAATTAATTCATCTATATATAAATACATACATATGTTCTATTAAATCCTAATATATATTATAAATCTTTCTGTAAGTCTGTTTTTTTGTTTGTTTGTTTGTTTGTTGGTTTGTTTGTTAGCCAATCACGCCTGAACGCCTGGACCGATTTTCTTGAAATTTGGGATATTGATCGAGCTTTTGTCGGTACAGGTTATAGGCTAAAAATCTTTTAAAAATTTTGACCAAAAGGGGAGAAAAAATGGGACAAAGGGAAAAAAATGGCCAAAAATTAGTACTTTTATGCATAAATGCTGTATTTGATCTGTTTTAAAGGCATTTTTTACGATTTAGCTTGGTTAAGTTTCACAAATAGCTATTGGAGGTGTTCCGTTTATAACGTTGGACCAAAAGGGGTCCAAAAAGGGGGAAAGGGGCCAAAAACGGGCAAATTGAGTGCATAGTCAATCACGCCTGGACCGATTTTCTTGAAATTTTAGATATTGATCGAGCTTTTGTCGGTCCAGGTTATAGGCAATAAATCTTTTCAAAATTTTGACCAAAAGGGGAGAAAAAATGGGACAAAAGGAGAAAAAATAGGCAAAAATTAGTACTTTTATGCATAAATGCTGTATTTTATCTGTTTTATAGGTAATTTTTTACGATTTAGCTTGGTTAAGTTTCCCAAATAGCTATTGGAGGTGTTCTGTTTCTAAAGTTGAACCAAAAGGGGTCCAAAAACGGGGAAAGGGGCCAAAAGCGGGCAAATTGAGTGCATAGCCAATCACGCCTGAACGCCTGGACCGATTTTCTTGAAATTTGAGATATTGATCGAGCTTTTGTCGGTGCAGGTTATAGGCTAGAAATCTATTAAAAATTTTGACCAAAAGGGGAGAAAAAATGGGACAAAGGGAAAAAATGGCCAAAAATTAGTACTTTTATGCATAAATGCTGTATTTTATCTGTTTTAAAGGCATTTTTTACGATTTAGATTTGTTAAGTTTCCCAAATAGCTATTGGAGGTGTTCCGTTTATAAAGTTGGGCCAAAAGGGGTCCAAAAAGGGGGAAAGGGGTCAAAAATGGGCAAATTGAGTTCATTTATATTTAGGACTTAGAGTATTCAAAAAACTGGGTTGTTTATTAAACCGGTTTCCGAATAATTTGAAAAATTGCATTTTTTAAGAAACCGTTTTCAAAACCGGTTTCGAAACATATAAACCGGTTTTTTATTTATTGTTATTTTTAACGCAAAAATGACCCAATAATAATTTTTTTTTTTAATTTTTTAACCCTCCGTCATGCACATGTTCCGATAGTCACGTACGTAGCGCATGTATCTGGCCAGATACACTATGTATTTCAGTACATTTATATGAAAAATATGCTATTTTAGTGATAATATTACATTGTTATATTGTTATCACTCCAGGCAGATATATATTTTCTATTTTTTTTTTGTTCTTAGTACATGCTAAACCACCTACCCGTGCAAAAAAAATGTTAATGAGAAATAAAACAAGAAAAATTTTATTTTTGTGTTTAATTTCAAAAAAATAGTTGTTATAAAGTTAATTTCAATAAAATTTAGTAGTTATAAAGGAAGTTTTAATTAATTCTAAATTAAAAAAGTCTTACACAGCTTCAGGTAAGCAACAAAAACATGTATACTCTGATTTCGAATGTTGTAGGCATACCGGATTCGAGCACTTGGAACAAAAAAAACGAGTTAGTCGGCGAATTTTTTCATCTCCCAATGTACAAAGCTGACAACTTTTTCTCTCTTGTAGAGTATCAGCACCACTTGAGTTAGGAACTACTACTGGAAACTGAAATGAAAAAGAAAAACGAGAAAAATGAGATGTAATGAAGGGCAAATATTATATCAATCAAACTTACATTTAGTGGTCTTCCAAAATACGATTCCATGGCCAAACGAGTGTTGAACTGTTTGATGATGTGAATGTTGTTCATTCGGTTTTCAATATTTGGAAGAACCAATGTATAAAAACCAAAAAAAAAAAAAACCAATAAAGTACAGTACTCTTCATACAAAATGTGTCTGTATCTGGCCAGATACATGTGCTACGTATACGATGTATAGATGAAAAAATCCACATAAATTTTGTTTGTTGTTTTGTTTTTATTGTGTTTTTTCATAAAACGATACCTAACAATATTTGTAGAGGGTACCTGGAGGCTCAAACCCCTAGCCAAATTAGAAATATATTTAAATCACAGTTAAATTCGTAAAATATCTGGCCAGATACATGTGCATGACGGAGGGTTAAACTAATCCAAACTACATAACCCGCGCAACGCCGGGTACAATCTGCTAGTAGTTAAATAATTTATAAGTCTAACAACATGCACTTACCCTATATATAAAATACAATTAAACTATAATTACATCTATCATGTCAAAATTTTCTATTTAGTACTAATTTTTCTTATATATAATCTATTCCCATATTTAACCATTTATTTCTTAAAAAAATGAATTAATTATGTACTACCTTAATATTTAAACCTATAAACTCATATTGATTGTAAACGACTCCTTCAAATGAAGCTGAAGGCCTTCCTTATCGTTGGAATCGAGACCCTACTGTGAGTTAAAAACCAATATTTTTGTTTAATACACATACATTTAGTATTTAAGTATTTGTTTCATAAAATATACCAGTGATGACATTTCTAAAAGCTTAAAGATCACGCGCGAAGAAATAATTAAAAAAAGGTACCAAATAAAGTACTATTACTTTTGTACCATCACTGATATATATGTTACGTATTTTCTCCTATAATTACAAAAGAGCAATTCAAGATGATCCTCTCATTGAATTCTTAACTGTTATACTTGCGTTTGTTTTTCTTTATCTTAAATTTCTCTTTTGTAATAAAGAATTTAATAATCACTGATCATTTGTAATGATAACATGTAGTGATATTAATGTCATGCTGATTAGTTTTTTATTGCAATTTATGCGTAACATAATTTATTTTATTTTATTATAAGAATTTTTTTTTATGAATTATTACTTTTAATATAAATTGATGTTCCTAATATAATGAAAACATAAATTATTTCACTGTAATGTAGAACTTCATAGGAGTAGGTAAGGTTTAGTCCTTATAGGGGTTTTGGTAATATATTTTTTCCTAAAACGAAAACCATGGTAGGGTGGGTTTCAGGGACGTAGCACAACAACAACGCTACTTGAGAAACATGCAAGGACGAGTCATGTGTATTGTTTTTTATTTTTTTTTTGTTTGCCAAAGTGAGGCATTTGAATCGCACGTAAATTTTTTTTATTTTTGTGGTACGAAATTGGACGCGCGGAACAAGATCCCCTCCCATATCTCCCGATCTAGCTAGCTATCAAATGCGTGCGTAACGTTCCAAAGTTAGTCCAATGAAAATCAATTTCCTGTTTGGGAAACTGAACAGAAAACTTCTATATTCGAATTTTTACAATAAAAGCACAGTATTATAGATTATCACATTATAGGTGGCATACGAAAAAAAACCAGAATGAATACAACATTTGTATACTTTATTTATCTCCTTCCCTTTCAATAAATTGAACACTTCCAAATTACAAATCCTATGTTGCTATTCGCCGTAATTTGCATTCGAAATTTGAATTTCAAATTTTTCCCAGATTAATAAATTTTTTTCCTCTATTGTTCGATACCGAATGTATGTTCCTATGTCGACAATAACTGGTATGATAGCAGCGTTTACATTATTGTATTTATATGTGGGTATGTTTATTGAACAGCGATACCCAATCTTTGGAAAAATATCGGGTTCACAATCTGAAGCCACATGAGAGACCCAGAATGATGGCCGTTTTTATTGCAACAACTGAAACAAAAAGGAAAGCATGTAGCAGCCATAGAACATAAATTTGCTCATTAATGACAATGAATGACAGCTAAAATAATTAAAAAGTAAAGAGTGCAGCAAGCCTTGTTTGCAATTCACAGCTCCTAGGTTGCGTATACCTGCATAGAAGAATTTTTTCGTTCTCTTACTTCTTGTGCTCAAAACGTTGCTGTTGCTAGAAAAATGTCACATCGTATGTATGTCCCTGTGTGAATAGATGATTGTCGTTATAATTGCATCTTTGTTCCCTGCAAATGTTTTTGTTCCATGGTCTACTTATGCGCCACATACCTTTTACGCCCAACAATTTATGGCTTTATTTGGTTGTGCCATATTGAATATTTTTCAACATTTTTCTTTCATTTCTTTTCGCTTTTGTTTTTCAGATTTTTTCTTCTTTAGTTTTACTTTTTCTATGGCATATTTTTAATGTCATATTTCATTTTACATGCAATTTACACATGTCACAACAATTTTAGAATTTTTATAGCCTACCATAGACTAGCTAACGCGGAAAGAAGGTGGTGGTGGTGTATAGTACTAACACATACAAATATATTGTGTTTGGGAACACGACATAAAGAAATCATAACACTTAGTTGAACGATCATCATAAACTTAAGTGGATTGATTTGACCAGAATAACCTACTATCAGTCAGAATTACCATCTTGATTCTCAAATCACCTATGTTTTGTGTGATAATTTTTTTATCTATGAGTATTGGGTCCTGCACTCTAAGGGCGACTCCAAACGACAGATTTTAAGAAGCTTTTCATGGAATTTTATTGTACTCACAGGTTTTTTGTCAGAAGACTGCTGAGAGAAAGTTGCCAAAAGAAATATTTTTTTTTCATATTGTTACGAAAATGAAAAATCTAGATACTGGTGGTTTGCTTTTACACTGCTTAAATTTTAAATTATAAACAAAAGCTACAAAAACAAAACAATGCAGTAAACAAGCCTGTTCGATTGTGGACTGTATGGGGGATGAACAAACGCAAAAAAATAAGTTTACAGTTCCTCCAATCAGGATTATAGGCCACTACAAAAAAAGGCAAATATAATATGTAGCTTCAAACACCAAAGAAATCAAACAAAAGCACTTTCCTTTTTATATGTAAAATTTTTGTTGTACACCGTATTTCTTTTATTTCTTTGCTTTTCTCTACACAATAATTGTAAAATTCATTAAACTATTTTATTATTTATTAATTTTACAAAAAAATGGCCGAAAGCCTTGACTTCAAAATTAATTATTCCAATTTCTGGAGCTCTAAATCTCTCCAGGCGATCAATAAACGAACAACTTAATTAATAATCAAAAAAGTCTAAGGCCAAAAACAACATTAATGATAAAATCTAAAAAGAGCTTAATTCTAGACTGCAGCGCCCTCTGTTGCCAATTTACCCTCGTTTAAACAATCCTGTTTATGTCGGCAAGGATGGGAAGTTTGGACTGTCAGACATAAACAAAGCCTGTTTACAAATTATGGTACTGCTTAATATAACAGCAAACGCGACCATAAAAAAAATGGTAAACAAGTAAACGAAAATACAACAACAAACGCTACAATAATAAATATAAACAACGATGTTTAAATTTATAGAGATTTCAAGAAGGCGGAGTCATGTATGTTGGCCTTCAAGAACATTCACGGACTGTTTACGTTTCAATATAAAAGGCAAGACAAAGCAGGCGACTGAGTCAGTAAAAGTTCAGTCAGTCTTGTTCGAAGACGCGGTGTGTTTGAAGAGAGTAATCGTGATTTGAAGATCTCCGTTACACAGATCTGTGGAATAATAGTCTAGTAATTGTTTTTGTTTATGCAAAGGGTATAAATAGAGGAATAACAAAAAAGTATTTTGCGAATAATAAAGAATTTTAATTAAAACTAAACACAAATTTATTTTTATTTTATTTGCAATCTACGCGCTCATATTTTAAACGTTTTTAAAAGGTAAAAAAGTAACAATATTTTGTTTGAGATACATGAGCCGGGGGTTGAACCACCAGCTCTCGCCTAATAAGACAACACACTACCTACTAAAGTACGACGGCGCCAGCATATTTCGTTCAAGTATTCACTGACAGATCAGGATGTTATATGGAATCTTTCCTTTCCTTAAACTACTTGAACATTGGTGAGGTAATGACTAAAATACGGCCGCAGATTCATACGAGTATAGTGTACTGTTGCCGAAAATCATTCGACCCAATGTGAACGTCCTAGAGAAAAAAAAAATAAGGAGGAATAGTCTGGAGTAGAAAAATAAAAGAGATAATTGGGAAGCGAGTAGATAATAACCAGCGAATATATGCTACCAGATAAAGACTTAAGACATAATGGAGCAGCTAAATGCAGATGAACCAGCACTTCCAGTCGTCGCCGTCACATTATAATATACAAACATAATTAGTCATTTCCCTTCAGTCAGGATTACGTTCACACCAATTACGTTTCGTGTCGACTCTAAACAACAGAATTTTGAGAAGGTTTTCATTGCAATTTTATTTATTCTCAGAGTCTTTTGCTAGAAATCTACTGAGAGGCAGTCAGCGAAGACATATTTTTTATAATTCGTTTTGTTCAAAATGTCTTACCTGGAGTTTGAACCGTTGCCTCTAATAAGCCAACACACTACCTACTAGACTACGGCGTCGCATTATAAACTTCAGGAGAAACAGTGTTCAAACTACTGTAGAGTATCCTGCCAAAGGTTCCCTAATTTATTCTACCAAGATCTGGAATTGTTTTTTCTCAAGATTCTTGTCAGCGATCTTACCTCGCAATAAATACCCTGTAATAAATCGAATCTCATGTTGGAATTAGTAAATCCAAGCTGCAAGCCGGTTCTATCATCATCGAGAGAAGGTCAAAAACTTTCAGAAATATAATATCTTGATCTATCCTTAAAACGCTTCTGTATTTCTTTCTAACTCAATAAGTCCCGCGGACTGGAAGATAAGGTCCATCTCCTTACTCGCCCACAAAACTGAAGTAAGCATATATACATTTTTACTGGTAGCGAAGAGGCCATTAGGTGCCTTAAAAGAGCGTACAATATAACATAATTATCATAGTGGAGTGGTTCATGCAATAGATCACTTATCTTCAACAAAAAAAGAAAAAAAGAAATATGATTCTTTCAGCATTCTTATGGCAAAAACTCAGTGAGTGAATAAAATTGTAATAAAATCTATCGTACTGTAGATCCCTCCACTCATGAAAAAAACACACACAATATGGATTGTAATCCTGACTAAAGCGTTGTAACGAGCATTTAGCAAATCGGGTACTTCGAGTACTTTTATAATAAAATAGCGCGTGTCAGATACCATAAGTAAATAAACCGGTACACATACATACATATATATTCGTTAAAGGCTCAAAGTTAGATTCAAGAAGCTTGAGTTTTCATACTAGCTGTTCGTATTACTGCTACTTTTAAACAGAAAGCGTGTCAAAGAGATATAAAAAAGAAAATGTCTTAAAAACTTGCATATTCAGAGAAAGCGTAACACGTATAGTCCTATAATCTTTTAAATGATATTTAAATACAACTTTAAAGCTTAAATGCTATATTCATAGTAAAAGTATGTGTTTATTCTTTTAATTTTCGAAACGATTATTTTAATATATTGCCAAACGCGTATATAATCATTCATTCATTCGCATATATTTTCTTATGAGCCCTCGTCATATTAGTTTTCGAGTCTACATGACTAAATTTCCTCTGTGTGTTTATAAGCATGTGTGTGTGGATGTAAATTTCATGAAATATACGTGATTTTGAAAATATATGCATGAAAAAATGAAATATATTATGTACCATAATATATACGAAAAGTAAAAGAGTGTAATGCATAGTTTTTTTGATAGTTTAGGGTTCGCCTATATAGTCGAGTGTAAGATAAACTTTTGCCCTCGAACGCCTTTACTTTAATAGTGTTACGAAAATGGAAACGGAGTACCATTGTTTAACATTAAAACGATAAACAAAAGCTACACAGACAAATGCGGCGAGCTTGTTAGAAGTAAACCAAGAGCAACAGCATGAGAGAGAAGGGGATAAACAAGTAAGCGAACGCAACAAGAAGCAATGTGTACACAATACACAAATAACAATGAAGCCGCGATAGAGTTTTCGAGAAGGCGAAGACGCTAACATTCTACTTTAAGAACCTTCATCAGACTGTTTGTGTGGGCATATAAAAAGGCAAGACAAAGCAGACAACGAGCAGTAAGAATTCAGTCAGTTTTGTGTGAAGTCGCGTTACGTGTGAAGAAAACAGTCGTGGTTTGACGATCGTCGTTGTAAAGATTTGCGTTGTTAGTAATAAGAGTGGGAAGTAGAATATTGAACAAGTAATTGTTGTTATATACGACAAGTTATAAATGGTGGCACACAAAAGTAGTGCGAACAATAAAGAGTTTAATTGAAAAACAAACAAAATTTGCTTTTATTTTGTTTGCAATCAACGAACTCATATTTTAAACGTTTTTAAAAAGGTAAAAACGTTTTTATGATTCGGTTAGTTAGGACTAATTTGTTTTATTTTCTTTCCAATTTTAAGGGACACCCTATTATACAATATGTGCAACAAACGAGTGTGTAACCCTATTTGAAAGACAAAGTTTTTCGCTTTTTTACTATTCAAAATTGTTGAATGCTGGCATCATTGGCATCTATTCGAAATGAATATCTGTTTAGGGGAAATTGAAAAGATTAAAAGTTCATCTTGATATTCGAGGAAAAAAGACGAGAAATTTTTTTCTTCAAAACTTTTTACAAAATAGTTGAAAATTTTGATAATTTTATGTTTGAAATAATACGTTAATTGAGTTAGTTGCTAATAATGTGTGACTCCAAAATGGTACTCCAAGATTATAAACGAAAAAAATTCAAGAAAATTTTTTTTAGTATATAAGCAAATAAGTTTATTTTGGGATATAATGAAATACTAATTGTCATTTGTCAATGCTTAATCATTATCTAGGGATTCTAAGGGGTTAGTTATCGTTGAAATTTGTAGCAGAGCAGTGGGAATCATTGGAATGTATGGTATTAAAACCGCTTCTCTTCTGATTTTCAAATTTACTGTGATTCGTGTGAATATGAAAAATCTTTTGAAAATGTAGTGAAACCATCATTGTCCATCTCTAATTAAGAGCTATGACCTTGAAAATGTTGGAAAACTCGGTGACCAGTTCACATTATCTTCACGTGAGATGACCATGCCCTCAAACCGCTTGTGCATAATGCACATTGCGGTATAAGCTGTTTGACATCGTCTTGTTAAAACAACATGTCTTTGGTGTGCTAAAAGTTGATAATCACCAACCTATAGAGCTCATCGTTGACTGTGATGGTCTGGCAAGCGTTGTCCTTAAAGAAATATGATCCGATAACTTCGCCAGCCCAAAATCCATACCAAACACTGACTTTTTCGTAATGGATTGGACGCTCTTGGACGCATTTGCGATAATTTTGTTTATTCACGCACACATTGATCTAGACATGGTCCTTTTCGCTGAAGATGATTTTTCGATGAAAATTAGGATCAGAGCCCAGAGAGCTCTAGAACACCAAAACCGATGCTGTACACACAGGTCGTTGTGTATGGTAGGCTATCTTCGATTACTGGATCAGTTGAAATTCGAACTGTTGCAGATCCACATGTTGACATAAAACTTTACAAGTTGTGGCCTGCGAAAGGTAGAGTTCTTGCGACAAAAGCCTAAACAATATTAACAGATTCTCCTGCACACTCTTATGGTCAGTGGCATAAGAAAGTCTTACATTTCGTCGTTTACTGAACCATTGGATTCGAATTTCTTCATTACATAGCGGATAGTCCTCTCGGCAGAATGATTATGGCGACTGCAAAAGGAGTGAAGAGTCGTAACAGAACTCCGTTTTTATAAAATAATTTTATTATTAGCACGTGACGTTGAATGCTGTATTCGTCCATGTTGATTTCGCAAAACAGACTTAACAAAATTGGCAGCTAATTTGGCAGATGTAGCTACAACAAGATGGTCGTTATCAACTGTTATTAATTTTAATTTCCTTATCTTATTTGTTAGCAACATGTTGAATAACAATGTATCTAAGCAGTGTTTATAGTGGTGGTGTGTAATCCTGCTAAAATCGAGCATTAAAACAAATAATAAATACATATGTTTATTAAAGAAAAACTGTAAACTTAAGATGGACTTGATAGATACATAGTTTAACAAAAAAGAACCAGCTTCTAAGCTGTCTTAATTATCGTTACTGAGGTTTTCAATAGTTTAATTTGTACTATGAGGTGAGCAACAATTAGTAGCAATTGAACCCTCAACCCAATAACAGATTAGACTACCAGAGTATCCATAATTTATTTACATACATATATCTTGTGTTGTATTTTTTAACTAAAGAAAGTAATTCTGCTTTAATACCGAACAATAATCAACATTTTCTTTACCCTCACAAAAACAACCTTAATTCCATAAATTTTAACTACAAATGAAAGTGTTGCAGATTATGATCGAAATAATGTTGCACTCGAACACCTTCGATATTCGATAATTGTATGAATTTGCACTTCAATTACGATGTAAACTTGAATGAATTGAGTGTTTATGTTGTTTCATTTCTGCTTTTGTTGGTTTTCGATTTAAAACTAATATTTTACCAAATTATGCTCAAATTAACACATGATGTAACACAGAAGCATGTATACATACATCCATATAGATAATCATTCTACATGTTCATTTAATAAGTTTACATGCATACATATTCGTTAAGAATTGCAACTACATATTGGCAAACGTTGCCTTTTGCCCAGAGTTACAGGCTATTCTGGCAGCCATTACAGCCTATGAGCATTTAAGAGGATCCTACTAAGAGTATTTCTTTGTTCGATGAATGTATTTAGTTGTATGGATGGTAGAAATATGCAGAATATTCTGATGGTATTTAAAGTTTATTTATAAGAGACTTTGTTGTAAATCTATTCAAAGTTTTCAAATCCGTCGTTCAAAGCCGAAATTAAACTGTAGTTCCCACCACTCATAAATAAAATTAACACGATGGTGATGTGAAGAGCTGAATTATAATCCTGACTAAAGGCTTACATACTAACTAAATTGGTCATTACAACCCTTTAGTCCGGATTACGACCTAGTTTCTCACACCACTTATATTCTGTATGTTAATTTTAAGCCATCATTGCGTAAATCTTCTTGATATGAAATACACTAACAATGAGATTCCAATATACCTGAAGACCTGGGACCAATTGTCAGAATGAAATTAATATTGCGTTGGTCATAAGCTAATGAATAGTTACTTCTTCTCTTAACCTCTCAACTGTGACGTTAGTCTTCTCATACGTTATATAAATGTTCTCTGTCCAGGATTTTAAATCAAAATTTCTGTTCCTCTTTTATCATATCAGCCTACAATTCATTTAAAAGGAATTTCAACTTGACTTTGTTTTAATTATTGACTGACCATTCTTTTGTGTTTTTATGCATTTTATGCATTATACTGTAATCGTCTTAAGTTTTGCTTCGTAATCCTTTAATGAAAAAAATGCTTAACTTCGGTTTATATTTCATCAGCTAATTACCCGTAGATACCAATGCCAGTATGATGATGATGATGGAATTAAAAATGTAAACCTAAGCATGCCATTTATTCTTCCATTTAATTTTGTTCTTTAATTTTGAAAATTCTCCTTCTGCAGCTCATACTGGTCACTTGAGTAATTTTCCGACTTTTTTCTCTTCTTTTTGTTTTCAGTTTTTGCATCCGTTTTAGAAACAAAGTTCTTAAAATATGTAGGTTTCACATCAAAAGAAATTTGCTTTTGTAATTACAAGGAATTTTAAAAAGCACAACGCAAATCAGTGTACAAAAGGAATAAATTAGAATCAGAAAACATTTAAAAAAAAAAGAAAAGAAGTGTAGGAATAGATTGGCCAGTATTTTTGAATAAAATATTTTGAATAAAACTCTGTTCTATAACAGGTTAGATCAGATGCTTCACTTTTGCAAAGTTTCTCAGCAGTTTTACCCACATATGTATGCCTTGAGCCAGTTTATTAAACTAACAATAGGGCTTCTTCTGTAACAGACTTCTAATCATAACATTTTGTGTTATAAAATCCAATTTATTGCCCATTTTTTTTTTTTTTTTTTTCAACTACTTACTTAGTGTATATTTTATTTGAACCAGGGTTTGTATTGCTTGCTTGAAATTAGCAAAAGCACCTAAATTTCTGCTATGCTTAAAGTTTTTCAGCAATTGTACCCAAAGCAAAAGCAAACAGCAAAGCAGAAGAAACAAAAATAAACTCATTAGCTGTAGTGGTACAGTGAAAAGTTTTCTGCTAACGCAGTCAAGCACAGCGATTAATTTCACAGCGATCCCTACTGCTTACAGCATTTCAGCATTTGTGGTTTCTCTTGTGCTTTTGTTGTGCTTTTTGCTACGCTCTTTTACTTTGCAAGCACTGCTTAAGATATTTTTTATGTTTGAAATTAACTGTGTGTTTACACCATTCTCTTTGAAATGTTGTACAATGTACATACATATATATGTATATATTATACATACATACGTACATCAACAAACTCTCTAAAACGGTTTTTTCCCTAAAACTATTTCATAATAAAACACAAGACACATAAGATTTGCCGACAGAATAATGTGATGTTTTTGTAACACAGGCTATTTCACTTGTTTGTCTGTTTATATGGAAAACACGAACAAAATTGAGTGTTTTTGTTTGTATTTTCCATGCAAACAGGCAGGCAAGTGAAATAGCCTGCGTTACAAAAACATCACATAAGAAGCCCAAACACAATATACTTATATTCATACATACATATATATGTATGTACATTGTACAACATTTCAAAGAGAATGGTGTAAACCAGGGATGCCCAAAGCTAAAACTGTAGTAGTATTGGTGAGCGAGAGAGAACTGCACTGAAAGAAACGTTGTGTAAACTGAAATAAAATGTACGGAAAAAGTTTCAAGGGAAAACATTGTTTCAAAAACTTTGTTATTCTTGTCTACGCATCTTATACAAGTAACGAGTTGACAAAGATCGTTAATATCTGTACTTTCATCAAAACAAACAGAAAAAAGTACAGTTTTTTAATTTTTCTACAATGGCGGCTTCTAAAGATGCCCCCAATTGATCAGTGCGTCGAATAACACTACTGCGTGACAATGGAAGATTTTCGATAAGCTTAAAATTAAGTTTTTGAAAACATTTATTTAAAATTTTTTTAATGAACTCCCCATCAGAAAATGGTCTACCATGCCTAACAATATCCAAGCTTATTAAGCTTGATAACTCCATTTTTAACATTTTATTTTCTGAGGTTTTTTCATTGTTTTCTTCTTCAAGTAACCACTCTTTCAATTTTTCCAAATAAATTTTTTTATTTTTACAAATTAAATCTTTTTTTCCCCATCATTAATATCATCCATATCACTATGATAAGAACAATAGTGCCTTTTAAAAGCATATTCTCTACATTCCTTCAATATTTTATAACATAAAATGCATTGAGCATCACCAAACGCATTTTTTATCATAAAATATGTTTCGTAAGTCATAGTAAATTTTTTTCAGTGCTTTAAGCAAAAAATATTACAAAAAAATCGTACACCCGCTACGCATGTGCATTCGTCGCTATCTGAGTGACGACTAACCAAAGAGAATAAGAATATGTGTGTTTTTAGCTTGCGCAAAAGCACTATGAAATGGGCATCTATGGTGTAAACACACAGTTAATTTCAAACATAAAAAATATCTTATGGTATTTTCTTTTCTACAAAGAAAATATCACCCTCTTACAATGTGCATAAAAAAAATTTCTGACCAACCCGGTTGTAATGTAATTTTTTATTTGAGAAGAAAATAACACAAATATTAAAAAAGGGTATGCCCTGTGTTTACCCCTTATTAAGAAATTGAATGAGGAAATGGCAATTTGTTCAAAAGTCGTTCAATGTAAATAATAATATTTAAAATTAATTTAAAAAAAGTGCTTTGTACGTATTAAATGTTTTATATTTATTAACGTTAAGGTTTTAGATTTAAAAATATGTTGTATTTTACGATTTGTTTTCAATAAAATATGTAAATATGAGAAAGGTGTTGCCAGATAGCTAAATTTCCGACTTCATTTTTTGAGCGCTGTTTTTTATAACCAAAAAAAATTTTTTAACACTGTTCTAACACTGAATGCAATTTCTTTAAATTACTGACCATGTATCTTTAATAATGTAATGTTTCATTAAGGTTACTCCACAAAACAATGAAAAAATTAACTTCAAAATTGGATTAAGATATCATGCGGCTTTTTTTAAATTTCATCTGGTAGCTCTATAAATAAACAAAAGTCATCTGCTTTACAGGGCATTACCAGCACTCTCGATTTATACAGGGCATAAAATGCAATGCCCTCCACCATTGACAAGTGCGATTTATTTAGAATAAAACATACCACCCTTTTTGAGGGCTAAACATTTTTAAGAAACAAACACTAAATTGCATTTTGCACATGCAGAATGCACATTTTTTGGTAGAAAAGAAAACACCATTAATCAGTGCTTGCAAAGTAAAAGAGCGCAGCACAAAGCACAGCAAAAGCACAAGAGAAACCACAAATGCTGAAATGCTGTAAGCAGTAGGGATCGCTGCGAAATTAATCGCTGTGCTTGACTGCGCAAGCAGATAACATTTCACTGTACCACTATAGCTAAACAGCATTTTTTTATTTTTTCACTTTGCTGTTAGCTATTGCTTGATTATTTTCTCTTAGTTATAGTTAAGCAGAAAAGCAAAAGTGAAACATAGTGAAGCAAAAACAAACACTGATTTGAACAAAATTCTTTACAATATTGATTAGGCCTCAGCGCCAAAATGACATTATTTAGGCAAGTTGACAAACTAATTTAACACAATGTATGTACAAATAAAAAGAGAATAGTAAAAAGAGCTTATATAACTATTAAATATCTATTTTAAAGAATATTACAAAATTGGGAAAAGTAAGAAAACAAATTTTAGAAAATGAAAATATATTAAATTTAATAACTTCAAAATTTTATTATACTAGAAGCGTTTCAATTGAATTCAATAAATACTCTTTACAGGAGGACTTAAACATAGAAATTCTTTGAGTAAGCTTCAATTTGTTAGGTAAATTGTTAAACTTTATTCCACCTATATAATCTACTCTCTGTTCGGTTAGTTCTAACCTGCATCGAGGAACTCTTAAATTTGACCTGTTTCAAGTATTAACATTTATTTGGTTTTGCCCGAAAGGGATGGTATGGTAGCCAATACTATTAATGCATTTAAAAACAAATATGAGGACTTGATATTCATGTAATCCATAAATTGGTAATATTGATCTAGTAACATCCTTGTATAAATTAACAGTAGAATACAGCAACGGTAAATTGTATACAATTTTCAGTGCTCTGTGCTGCATTCGTTGTAGAGATCTAAGTGTGTTATTATGTTTATTGTAAGCGTAAGTTATAGCCAAGTAATTTAAATGGGAATGTATTAAGGATTGATATATCATAAGCTACGATTTTTGATCCAATTTATTCTTCAACTTATATAATATCCCAATTGCTGGAGCTATCCACCTTTTCACAGCATTGATATGTAGGTCCCAGCATAGATTGCTTTGAAGAATAATTCCTAAATATTTTACTGAATGCGTTTCACTCACAATTTCCCCATCTACATAAACATTAAAATAGTTATTTATACTCAAAGAATGTGGCCTAAACCAAATAAGATTGGTTTTAGCCGAATTGAGTAATAATCGATTTAATCTCGCAAATTCAAAAATAGTGGCAGCATCTTTTTCGATTTGGGTTTTTAGCACCAAGTCGTGCTTGTATGGATACAAAACACATACATCGTCTGCAGACATACACAACTAACCAAATAAGTTAAGATTTTTTATATCGTTTATATAAATAAAAAACAATAACGGTCCTAGTCCACTTCCCTGTGGGACTCCATATTCGACAGAACTAACAAAACTTTTTGCATTATTAATATTTACATATTGTTTTCTATTCGCAACGTAGCTTTCAAACAATAAAAGTTTTCTATCTCTGATACCATAAATCCTCAGTTTCTGTAGCATTATCCGATGATCAAGTAGGTCAAAAGCCTTAGATAAATCAAAAAGCATTCCAGCAACTCCAGAAAAACCCTCATCAAGACCTTTGCAAATACTTTTAACTACGTTCAGGACTGCATCCTCAGTACCACACCCTCGTCTAAATCCAAATTGAAAATCATACAAGAAGTTGTTACCCTCCATGTAAGAAAGCAATTTATCACACAAAATTTTTCAAATATTTTATCAATTGAAGATAGTACAGCAATCGGTCGATATTTGTCTACAGTGAATACATTTACTTCCTTCGGTATTGGAACTAGTTTGTGAATTTTTAAAATGTCAGGATACACTGAGTCGTTTACCATTTTATTAAATATATCGCATAAAATTGGAGCAATTTCTTCTCTGCATTCCCTGTCAAATTTTGCATTCCCTGAGAAATTTTATCATCTCCTGGACATTTATTAGTATCCATATCCAATATAACCCTAATTACGTTATCAATATTGATGTTTTCAAGAATAAATCTATTCGGTGATTGAGAAAGTGTTCTTAGTACATTAAAATTATTATTATGACAAATTTCAATCCCACTCTTAAGATTTCTTATGGCTGTTATGAAATAGTTGTTAAAACAATCTGAATTAGTTTGATCACAAGTGATTAGCTGACCTTGAGCATCATTCAGAAGAATTTCCCTATTTCCTTGCCGACCAATGGTAGAATTAATAAATTTCCAACATTTCTTTGGATCCTTACCAAATTTGGATAAACAGTCGGAATAATAACTGTATCTACGCTTCTTTATAGCAACTTTTATCACCTTACTTAATCGCCTCAGACTATCATCTATGCTCTGTCTACTTTCATATTTCCTTCTCTCTCTCAATAATTTCTCCTTTAATAAAATTATTTTCTGTAGATTTTGGTTAACCCATGGATTAAGCTCGAATCTTAATGGTTTCTTGCATTTGCTCACTATGGTTGAGTCATTAATAGCATATTTCATACCAGAAATTAAAATATTTGCAATTCTGATGTGTTAATAGATGAAAAGTTCTCAGGTAAACGATTTCTCAGAATTGCCCTTGATTTTACGTGATCATACTGCTTAATTGTTATCTCTGTGTATTGTTTGTTCGCCACATTGCCATCAAACCTACAGTATACCATATTATGATCCGACAGATTGCATTCAACCGAATCAACACAGATTTTATCTGCAAAATTACTAAATACCTGATCTATACTTGTTCTACTTTGGGGTCTTGTAATCAAACTATGTGCACTATCACAATCATAATCCTGAAACATTGTATACAAATTAGCATAATGTGTATTTTGAAAAGCATCAACATTTGAATCACCAACGAATATAATTGGATTACGGGCATGAATATTTAATATATTCTCAACAATCTCTATGAAATCATTTACTGCGCACTTTTGCGAACGATAAAACGAAACAAATTTTAGAGGCTTGCGGTTAGCCTTAAAATTACTAAAAGTGATAATTATACGTTCAACAAATTTGCCACTTTCACATATATTTACTTCGTAATGAATGCTTTCCTTTACATACAGAGATGTACCACCATAACCATCCTCTCGACAACAATGTACATTAGTATACCCAGGTATTACATAAATTTGTGATATATCATTATGAAACCATGTTTCTTGGATTGCAATTACATCTGGCAATTTACGTAGCCCAACTATTAAATCTTTAAATTGATTGAATTTATCAATTGATGAAACACTTCTAGCGTTAAAACTTAATACATTAAAAAAATTTGAATTCAGATTACAAAAGTGATTTTGAAATTGTAAAAATTGTTTAAAATATTGATTTTTAATCATAAAAAAGTTAAATTACAAATTAAATGCTATTTATTAAATTCATATAAAAATTACATACATATATTTAAGAAGAAGCATAAGCAGCTTCGTTGACATCTTCTTCGGCATCTCCATCGCTTGCATTTACCTCACCTGCTTCACTCCTGTTGATTATTGACCTTCTTTTATAATGTTTATTAGTTGTTGTTTCTAATAACATTCGATCAACATCATCTTCACAGCTGAGCAGTTGTTGTTTTCCCTGATTACTCTTTTTGCAGTAGACTCGTCCATTGCGAGCATAAATTTGTTGAAATCCAACTGATTTTAACGACTTTGCGTAATATAATAGGCTTAGTGTCTCTTTACTGTGGAAATCATGCTCATAAACTTCTTTTGTATTTTACATCAGTTTACTCTTATGCATTTTTGAAGAAAATTTTACAACCACAGTTTTTCTACCATCTTTAAATTGTTTTTTATTTTTGAGAAAATAGGCATCCTCAAAAGCATTAGGTTCAAATACGACACCCACATCTTTAGACAGATTAACAACAGCATCAATAGCACTAACTTTATCATTATCCTTAATATTGCTTATAACGCAATCATTTTTCACTTTAAAATCATTTAATTATTTCATTGAATTTTTAAGAGTTTGTATTTCTGTTTTTAATTTTTTGTTTTCTTTTTGCATTTCCACAATCTTCTTCTTATTTTCTGCAACATCTTTAAATACTTGATCAAATTTTGCTGACATAAAATTAATAGATTCAGTCAGCTGATCCAACATTTCCAATTTTTCCAATTTCTTTAGTTCCAGTTTTTATTGTGATTAGTTCATTTCTTATTTCTTTATCACCCTCTTTACACAAATGACATAAAAACAATTCATTTTCATTTTTTAAATGTCTCTCAAATCCTCTTTTACTTAATTTAGTACACTGAGAATAAAAGTTTTTAGTGCATTTATCACACTCAATATAACTGTCTGTTTCTTCTTTTATTTCATATTCACAAATAGCACAACTAATTATTTTTTTTATTTGCCATACTTCTGCGAGCAATTTTTTAGACATTTTTCACTGCGATAATGTTCCAACTGGTATTCTTTAAAGCTTCACCAATTTTTATTAATATTTGATCACTTTTTCCCTTAAAATTTTGAAAGTTTTTGGGATCGCTTTTAGCACTGAGAAAAATTAACATTTATTCGCCAGGGTAGCCAACTATTATTTAGAACGAGCTTTCCTTGTTAGGCAATATTAATATTCCTTTCAACGAATGTTAGTTTTTATCTTAGCACATATCCCATGTGAGAATGAATTACTTGTTTAAGTTTTACTAAAAGCTATGGAAAGAGCGGGATTTAAGATCACTGCCTATGCAGTAAGAAAAAACAATTATTCATCAGCTTATTACCAACGGAATATTGTTTTCATTCTGGAAATGCATTGCTGCCTGATGCCATTCTGTATATTAGAATTCAGCTGCCTCAAATCAAGCATTGCACTATATTACACTTCCTCTCATTAATGCATTCCACAAAACGAAGTTTTATACAAACATGTCAGATATCCTGCAATCAATAGAATGTGATGAAGCCATGTGGAAACTCTTTATAGACAACAAACTAATGACTAATGACACGTTGCCTTAATTCGTTTCCGTTCGTGGTTTTTTAACGAAAATATGTACTGGTTAAATAAAAATTTACGTCTTTAATTGATGGATCCAGATCACGCAACAAATTCGGATGTGGAATCTTAGATTGTCTCAATACCACCCTATTACTGTTCAGCCAGAAATAACTAACATCCTAATACTCTGTATCAATCCACAAACTGTCTGCTACTAACAGAGTCTGCTGTACCTGTGATGAAAAGTAATAGAACGTGATGATTAGGTTCGTGTTTAGACCCATTGAGATACCACAATTAAAATTCAACTTGAAAATCAAACATTTCCTATTGAAAACCAAGCCCACTCTAAATAAAATTTTAAATTTGAAGCAATCTTTATACAGTATTCCCTC
>OV656867.1:50134056-50199879 GCA_927399465.1 Sarcophaga caerulescens
ACAATTATATTTCAAAAAGGAATAGTATTGTTAGTTTAAAAACCTCTTGTTACAAATTAATTGTTAATTACGTCTAATTCGTTTTCTAATATTATTATATTTATTATTAAATATTATTATATTTTCTAAAAATTTGTTCTCAAATTCTTCTTCAAAGTCTTCTTCATCCGTGGTTTCATCAGTATCTGTATTATCTCCAAATATTGCTGGATTATAGGGCTCTTCACAGGCTAAAAGATTAATAACTTCGGGGGGAAATTGTTGACGTTTTCTTTGATGTATGCGTGTGTTTTGTTGTAGTAACGAAATAAGAGGATCTGATGAGTCTAATGCATTATTAAATACATCTGTCAGATTATTGACACGACTATTCCTCCGAGTATGAAACAATTTGTCGTGTTTGTAAATTTTATTTCTGCACTCTGCTGCATCCTCACCAAAGCATCCAACTGGTAATAGTGTGTTCTGCATAATTTGCTTTGAATGAATAAGCACTTTATGGAGGGTTGGTGTCATAGGAATCCAATCGTAGCTGGTTTGGAGATATCTAGCAGTTTCAAAACAATATTCTTCAAACTTATCAAGTTGCAATGGAAACTGGCGTGTTAAACATATGATTATAATATGTAGGCAAAAAATTAGATCTTCTTTAACTCCTGTAATTTATGCAAATTCCTTATAATGAGTGAAAGTACGGCGGGAGGTGTTTTCATCATTTGTTGAACCAAAACTATCCACTTTTGGAATGTCCAAAAAATACTTCAAAATTTAGCCATTTCATGTTTCGAGACATAAATACATTAGTGTTTCTGAAGCATTCTTTTCACTTTGCATCTAATTTTACGCAATATATCCTTATTTTTTTTTTACATGTTTTCAATAATCCTCAGGAGGATTTGCAGTTCCACTTTTTTCTAGAACGAAGTTCAAAAGTTCCTACTTTTTCTTTTCTTTAGCATTTGTTTTTTGCCAAATTTTGAAGAGCTCTTCATTTCTGAAGCCAAGGTAGTCTAGTAAAAAGCAAATATCTTAAGTTATTGCAGGAAAAAACTTTAGAATGTGTTGCACAAGACCACATGCTGTTTTCGAATTTTGTTTTTTCACTGGACAAAGTTGGACATTTTTTTAAAAGTTTAAATTTATGGAAAAACGAAATAATAATTGAATGCGCCAATATGTATGTAAACAAAACACGTTATTTCTATGTCTATTTATTTTTTTTAACTTTTTATTTTACAATTAGTTAATACATACCATAAACTTTATTATCCATTAAAAATATTTTTTTTAAGTTTTTAATTTTATTCAAAAACACTATTTGACCGACTACTTAAATTAAACTACTTGCACTTGATTATTCAAAAATAGTAAAAAGTTCTATGTTTGTCGCTCTGTATACTAACGGTAAATACCGGTTTAGAAAAACAAAATTTATTTTCTGATAACTTGAAGTGTTGCCTATCATGCTGTATTAAAAAAATTACAAAAAGCGAAAATTAAAAAATTACATTTTGGCCAAAAAAACTGAATTTTAAACCAATGTGCAATGACCAAAATAGTTTATCAGGCAATATTAGGCCACATAATATAGTTGTTGTGTAAATTAAATGTACCTCGGAGAATTAATCCTCGGTCAGAGTTCCCTAATATTCTGCACTACGACCACTAACTATTCTGGCACATATTGTAGCAACCATCTTGAGATACTTGGCCTGCAAAACACTCGAAACTCTTCAGCCATATATTAGGTTATTAACAGTCTGGTGCCCGATGTCTAACGAGATCTTTTGAAATAACAAACAGCTAATGTGCATTCATTAGCATTTCACCAGCTTAAAATCTACACCAAACAGTATTTTTTCGGGATGTATTTGAAGCTCTTGGATCTCATGTGTTTTGTTATCGTCCCAAATTCGACAATTTTGTTTGTACCCATTCATCTCGAAATGGCCTTATCGATGAAGATGATATTTCGATGATGATTTAGGTCAGACCATTCAGCGAACACAAGTCGTCAGTCCCTGAGTGCAGTTTAAACTTTGTACGAATCCAGGCCATCTCAGGACTCAAAGTTCATCAAGTTGTGGTCTGCGAAAGGTCGAATTCCGAATTTCTGTGTTTAGTTAGCAAATACTGTCTTTCTACAAAATACTCGTCGCTTTTAAAAATTACGATTTCAAAAGCCTAGAACACCTACTCTCTATAAATATTACGTTGGTTTTATGATTCGGTAAGTTAGGAATAATTTGTTTTATTTTCTTTCCAATTTTAAGGGACACACTATTATACAATATGTGCAACAAATGAGTGTGTAACCCTATTTGAAAGACAAAGTTTTTCGTTTTTTTACTATTCAAAATTGTTGAATGCTGCGTTGTTGCATTTAATATTTCATTGGCATCTATTCGAAATGAATATCTGTTTAGGGGAAATTGAAAAGATTAAAAGTTCATCTTGATATTCGAGGAAAAAAGACGAGAAATTTTTTTCTTCAAAACTTTTTACAAAATAGTTGAAAATTTTGATAATTTTATGTTTGAAATAATACGTTAATTGAGTTAGTTGTTAATAAAATGGTACTCCAAGATTTTAAACGAAAAAAATTCAAGAACATTTTTTTAGTATATGAGCAAATAAGTTTATTTTGGAAAATACAATTTAATTTTTACATCTACTGGGATATAATGAAATACTAATTGTCATTTGTCAATGCTTAATCATTATCTAGGGATTCTAAGGGGTTAGTTATCGTTGAAATTTATAGCAGAGCAGTGGGAATCATTGGAATGTATGGTATTAAAACCGCTTCTCTTCTGATTTTCGAATTTATTGTGATTCGTGTGAATATGAAAAATCTTTTGAAAATGTAGTGAAACCATCATTGTCCATCTCTAATTAAAAGCTATGAGCTTGAAAATGTTGGAAAACTCGGTGGCCAGTTCACATTATCTTCACGTGAGATGACCATGCCCTCAAACCGCTTGTGCATAATGTACATTGCGGTATGAGCTGTTTGACATCGTCTTGTTGAAACTACATGTCTTTGGTGTGTTAAAAGTTGATAATCATCGACCTATAGAGCTCATCGTTGACTGTGATGGTCTGGCAAGCGTTGTCCTTAAAGAAATATGATCCGATAACTTCGCCAGCCCAAAATCCATACCAAACACTGACTTTTTCGTAATGGATTGGACGCTCTTGGACGCATTTGCGATAATTTTGTTTATTCACGCACCCATTGATCTAGACATGGTCCTTTTCGCTGAAGATGACTTTTCGATGTAAATTAGTATCAGAGCCCAGCCCAGAGAGCTCTGGAACTCCAAAACCGATGCTGTACACACAGGTCGTTGTGTATGGTAGGCATACACCAGGTATGGCGTTGTGTATCGAGCATTAAAACAAATAATAAATACATATGTTTATTAAAGAAAAACTGTAAACTTAAGATGGACTTGATAGATAGTAAGTTGTTGTAATTGTTAGGGCTGTCATCATTTTTTTATTTTAACAAAAAAGAACCAGCTTCTAAGCTGCCATAATTATCGTTACTGAGGTTTTCAATAGTTTAATTTGTACTATGAGGTGAGCAACAAATAGTAGCAATGGAACCCTCAACCCAATAACAGATTAGACTACCAGAGCATCCATAATTTATTTACATACATATATCTTGTGTTGTATTTTTTAACTAAAGAAAGTAATTCTGCTTTAATACCGAACAATAATCAACATTTTCTTTACCCTCACAAAAACAACCTTAATTCCATAAATTTTAACTACAAATGAAAGTGTTGCAGATGATGATCGAAATAATGTTGCACTCGAACACCTTCGATATTCGATAATTGTATGAATTTGCACTTCAATTACGATGTAAACTTGAATGAATTGAGTGTTTATATTTTTTATTTCTGCTTTTGTTGGTTTTCGATTTAAAACTAAAATTTTACCAAATTTATGCTAAAATTAACACATGATTTAACACAGAAGCATGTATACATACATCCATATAGATAATCATTCTACATGTTCATTTAATAAGTTTACATGCATACATATTCGTTAAGAATTGCAACTACATATTGACAAACGTTGCCTTTTGCCCAGAGTTACAGGCTATTCTGGCAGCCATTACAGCCTATGAGCATTTAAGAGGATCCTACTAAGAGTATTTCTTTGTTCGATGAATGTATTTAGTTGTATGGATGGTAGAAATATGCAGAATATTCTGATGGTATTTAAAGTTTATTTATAAGAGACTTTGTTGTGAATCTATTCGAAGTTTTCAAATCCGTCCTTCAAAGCCGAAATTAAACTGTAGTTTACCGTTTTAGAGAGTTTTTTGATATACGTATGTATGTATAATATATACATATATATGTATGTACATTGTACAACATTTCAAAGAGAATGGTGTAAACACACAGTTAATTTCAAACATAAAAAATATCTTAAGAAGTGCTTGCAAAGTAAAAGAGCGCAGCACAAAGCACAGCAAAAGCACAAGAGAAACCACAAATGCTGAAATGCTGTAAGCAGTAGGGATCGCTGCGAAATTAATCGCTGTGCTTGACTGCGCAAGCAGATAACATTTCACTGTACCACTATAGCTAAACAGCATTTTTTATTTTTTCACTTTGCTGTTAGCTATTGCTTGATTATTTTCTCTTAGTTATAGTTAAGCAAAAAAGCAAATGTGAAACATAGTGAAGCAAAAACAAACACTGATTTGAACAAAATTCTTTACAATATTGATTAGGCCTCAGCGCCAAAAAGACATTATTTAGGCAAGTTGACAAACTAATTTAACACAATGTATGTACAAATAAAAAGAGAATAGTAAAAAGAGCTTAATAACTATTAAATATCTATTTTAAAGGAATAAAATAAAAGAATATTAAAAAATTGGGAAAAGTAAGAAAAAAAATTTAAGAAAATGAAAATATATTAAATTTAATAACTTCAAAATTTTATTATACTAGAAGCGTTTCAATTGAATTCAATAAATACTCTTTACAGGAAGACTTAAACATAGAAATTCTTTGAGTAAACTTCAAGTTGTTAGGTAAATTGTTAAACTTTAATTCACCTATATAATCTACTCTCTGTTTGATTAGTTCTAACCTGCATCGAGGAACTCTTAAATTTGACCTGTTTTGAGTATTAATATTTATTTGGTTTTTCCCGAAAGGGATGGTATTGTAGCCAATACTATTAATGCATTTAAAAACAAATATGAGGACTTAATATTCATGTAATCCATAAATTGGTAATATTGATCTAGCAACGGTAAATTGTATACAATTTTCAGTGCTCTGTTCTGCATTCGTTGTAGAGATCTAAGTGTGTTATTATGTTTATTGTAAGCGTAAGTTATAGCCAAGTAATTTAAATGGGAATGTATTAAGGATTGATATATCATAAGCTTCGATTTTTGATACAATTTATTATTCAACTTGTATAATATCCCAATTGCTGGAGCTATCCACCTTTTCACAGCATTGATATGTAGGTCCCAGCATAGATTGCTTTGAAGAATAATTCCTAAATATTTTACTGAATGCGTTTCACTCACAATTTCATAAACATTAAAATAGTTATTTATACTCAAAGAATGTGGCCTAAACCAAATAAGATTGGTTTTAGCCGAATTGAGTAATAATCGATTTAATCTCGCAAATTCAAAAATAGTGGCAGCATCTTTTTCGATTTGGGTTTTTAGCACCATGTCGTGCTTGTATGGATACAAAACACATACATCGTCTGCAAACATACACAACTAACCAAATAAGTTAAGATTTTTTATATCGTTTATATAAATGGAAAACAATAACGGTCCTAGTCCACTTCCCTGTGGGACTCCATATTCGACAGAACTAACAAAACTTTTTGCATTATTAATATTTACATATTGTTTTCTATTCGCAAAGTAGCTTCCAAACAATAAAAGTTTTCTATCTCTGATACCATAAAACCTTAATTTCTGTAGCATTATCCGATGATCAACTAGGTCAAAAGCCTTAGATAAATCAAAAAACATTCCAGCAACTCCAGAAAAACCCTCATCAAGACCTTTGCAAATACTTTTAACTACGTTCAGGACTGCATCGTCAGTACCACACCCTGGTCTAAATCCAAATTGAAAATCATACAAGTTGTTACCCTCCATGTAAGAAAGCAATTTATCACACAAAATTTTTTCAAATATTTTATCGATTGAAGATAGTACAGCAATCGGTCGATATTTGTCTACAGTGGATACATTTACTTCCTTCGGTATTGGAACCAGTTTGTGAATTTTTAAAATGTCAGGATACACTGAGTCGTTTACCATTTTATTAAGTATATC
Organism: Sarcophaga caerulescens; assembly: GCA_927399465.1. Taxonomy (NCBI): domain Eukaryota; kingdom Metazoa; phylum Arthropoda; class Insecta; order Diptera; family Sarcophagidae; genus Sarcophaga; species Sarcophaga caerulescens. The sequence continues at coordinate 50,140,409 of OV656867.1, forward strand.
GCATAAAATTGGAGCAATTTCCTCTCTCCATTCCCTGACAAATTTTGCATTCCCTGACAAATTTTATCATCTCCTGGACATTTATTAGTATCCATATCCAATATAACCCTAATTACGTTATCAATATTGATGTTTTCGAGAATAAATCTATTCGGTGATTGAGAAAGTGTTCTTAGTACATTACAATTATCATTATGACAAATTTCAATCCCACTCTTAAGATTTCTTATGGCTGTTATGAAATAGTTGTTAAAACATTCTGCCTTAGTTTGATCACAAGTGATTAGCTGACCTTGAGCATCATTCAGAAGAATTTCCCTATTTCCTTGCCGACCAATGGTAGAATTAATAAATTTCCAACATTTCTTTGGATCCTTACCAAATTTGGATAAACAGTCGGAATAATAACTGTATCTACACTTCCTTATAGCAACTTTTATCACCTTACTGAATCGCCTCAGACTATCATCTATGCTCTGTCTACTTTTATATTTCCTTCTCTCTCTCAATAATTTCTCCCTTAAAAAAATTAATTTCTGTGGATTTTGGTTAACCCATGGATTAAGATCGAATCTTAATGGTTTCTTACATTTTGTCACTATGGTTGAGTCATTAATAGCATATTTCATACCAGAAATTAAAATATTTGTCAATTCTGATGTGTTAATAGATGAAAAGTTCTTAGGTAAACGATTTCTCAGAATTGCCCTTGCTTTTACGTAATCATACTGCTTAATTGTTATCTCTGTGTATTGTTTGTTCGCCACATTGCCATCGAACCTACAGTATACCATATTATGATCCGACAGATTGCATTCAACCGAATCAACACAGATTTTATCTGCAAAATTACTAAATACCTGATCTATACTTGTTCTACTTTGGGGTCTTGTAATCAAACTATGTGCACTATCACAATCATAATTCTGAAACATTGTATACAAATTAGCATAATGCGTATTTTGAAAAGCATCAACATTTGAATCACCAACGAATATAATTGGATTACGGGCATGAATATTTAATATATCCTCAACAATCTCTATGAAATCATTTACTGCGCACTTTTGCGAACGATAAAACGAAACAAATTTTTAAGGCTTGCTTAACCTTAAAATTACTAAAAGTGATAATTATACGTTCAACAAATTTGCCACTTTCACATATATTTACTTCGTAATGAATGCTTTCCTTTACATACAGAGATGTACCACCATAACCATCCTCTCGACAACAATGTACATTAGTATATCAAGGAATTACATAAATTTGTGATATATCATTATGAAACCATGTTTCTTGGATTGCAATTACATCGGGTAATTTAGGTAGCCCAACTATTAAATCTTTAAATTGATTGAATTTATCAATTGATGAAACACTTCTAACGTTAAAACTTAATACATTAAAAAAATTTTAATTCAGATTACAAAAGTGATTTTGAAATTGTAAAAATTGTTTAAAATATTGATTTTTAATCATAAAAAAGTTAAATTACAAATTAAATGCTATTTTATTAAATTCATATAAAGATTATGTACACATATTTAAGAAGAAACATAAGCAGCTCCGTCGACATCTTCTTCGGCATCTCCATCGGTTGCATTTACCTCACCTGCTTCACTCCTGTTGATTATTGACCTTCTTTTATAATGTTTATTAGTTGTTGTTTCTAATAACATTCGATCAACATCATCTTCACAGCTGATCAGTTGTTGTTTTCCCTGATCACTCCTTTTGCAGTAGACTCGTCCATTGCGAGCATAAATTTGTTGAAATCCAACTGATTTTAACGACTTTGCGTAATATAATAGACTTAGTGTCTCTTTACTATGGAAATCATGCTCATAAACTTCTTTTGTATTTTACATCAGTTTACTCTTATGCATTTTTGAAGAAAATTTTACAACCACAGTTTTTCTACCATCTTTAAATTGTTTTTTATTTTTGAGAAAATAGGCATCCTCAAAAGCATTAGGTTCAAATACGACACCCACATCTTTAGACAGATTAACAACAGCATCAATAGCACTAACTTTATCATTATCCTTAATATTGCTTATAACGCAATCATTTTTCACTTTAAAATCATTTAATTCTTTCATTGAATTTTTAAGAGTTTGTATTTCTGTTTTTAATTTTTTGATTTCTTTTTGCATTTCCACAATCTTCTTCTTATTTTCTGCAACATCTTTAAATACTTGATCAAATTTTGCTGACATAAAATTAATAGATTCAGTCAGCTGATCCAACATTTCCAATTTTTCCAATTTCTTTAGTTCAGTTTTTATTGTGATTGGTTCATTTCTTATTTCTTTATCACCCTCTTTACACAAATGACATAAAAACAATTCATTTTCATTTTTTAAAAGTCTCTCAAATCCTCTTTTACTTAATTTAGTACACTGAGAATGAAAGTTTTTAGTGCATTTATCACACTCAATATAACTGTCTGTTTCTTCTTTTATCTATATTCACAAATAGCACAACTAATTATTTTTTTTATTTGCCATACTTCTGCGAGCAATTTTTTAGACATTTTTCACTGCGATAATGTTCCAACTGGTATTCTTTAAAGCTTCACCAATTTTTATTAATATTTGAGCACTTTTTCCCTTAAAATTTTGAAAGTTTTTGGGATCGCTTTTAGCACTGAGAAAAATGAACGTTTATTCGCCAGGGTAGCCAACTATTATTTAGAACGAGCTTTCCTTGTTAGGCAATATTAATATTCCTTTCAACGAATGTTAGTTTTAATCTTAGCACATATCCCATGTGAGAATGAATTACTCCAGTGTTGCCACCAACAGATTTATGACTTACACACAACTGGCTCCGAAATTACACATATGAAAAAAAATTACACACAAAATTCTATTTTTACAAATATTGCATACATATATTATGTAAACATGTGCATACTTAAAATAATATACATATAACATTTCCAACTTTTATTTTAAAACATAAAACAAAAGACATGTCAATCCATATATCAAACATTAGCCTTAAGGCACCTGGAGTCGACCAAATAAAATCATCAACGCCTTATATGTGTGCGTGTTGTCGTTCTACACGTACACGTTGTAGGCTTTGCTTGATGAAAATAAAAAAATTTTTATTTTTTCATTTGATGACTTTTCATTTGATCGTCTCCATTTGTGATTGACAAACATTTCTCATTTGTTCTGATATTGCAGTAATGAACACATACGCGGATAAAAACTAATAATTTTATTGCCGTTATGAAGAAATGTGCAAATGAAAAAAAATAATATTTTGCAATTTATTGAGAAATACCAGTGTTTACCAGTTTTATGGAATGTAAATAAATCGTCATGCGAAGAAAATATTTTAGTATCCAAACACTACGAAATTAAAATTAAAATAATGATTGACGCATTTATTTAAACGTCAAGCACACCACACGCACACTTATTTATTATTTGATGAATTTATTTGATCGTCTCAAGGCGCCTTTACATGTATTTAAATTAGAAACAGAAGGATGTAGGTGTTTATTTTTGAAAACTAGTGTTGGAAATTGCAATAAATTTATAAAACAAATCAGTGTTAACAAATTGACTGTTAAAAATTGGCGATTAAAGAAAAAGGTAGAACAAAAGGTAAAATTACACACAAATTACACACCAAACTAATTACACACATGCTACACACACAATCAAAAATTACACACAATATGTGTAATTACACACAAGGTGGCAACACTGAATTACTTGTTTAAGCTTTACTAAAAGCTATGGAAAGAGCGGGATTTAAGATCACTGCCTATGCAGTAAGAAAAAACAATTATTCATCAGCTTATTACCAACGGAATATTGTTTTCATTCTGGAAATACATTGCTTGATGCCATTCTGTATATTAGAATTCAGCTGCCTCAAATCAAGCATTGCACTATATTACACTTCCTCTCATTAATGCATTCCACATCACGAAGTTTTACACAAACATGTCAGATATCCTGCAATCAATAGAATGTGATGAACCCATGTGGAAACTCTTTATCGACGACAAACTAATGACACGTTGCCTTAATTCGTTTCCGTTCGTGGTTTTTTAACGAAAATACTGGTTAAATAAAAATTTACGTCTTTCATTGATGGATCTAGATCACGCAATAAATTCGGATGTGGAATCTTAGATTGTCTCAATACCACCCAATTACTGTTCAGCCAGAAATAACTAACATCATAATACTCTCTACCAATCCACAAACTGTCTGCTACTAACAGAGTCTGATGTACCTGTGATGAAAAATAATAGAACGTGATGATTAGGTTCGTGTTTAGACCCATTGGGATACCACAATTAAAATTCAACTTGAAGATCAAATATTTCCTATTGAAAACCAAGCCCACTCTAAATAAAATTTTAAATTTGAAGCAATCTTTATATTTAAGAACTCAGTAAATAGGAAAGAGAGGTAAAAAACTTTCGCCTCTTCGCAGTTAAAGCAGTGCGCTGACAATTGTGCTGAAAGATAGTAGCTTCATTCTCCTAAGATCCACAATTCTTACGGAATCATTTTAGGGAATGCCAACTGCAATAGTTGTGTTTTTTTCCATACAAGTCCAGCAGAGACTAGTTATTTACACGTACCCTTCTAGTGCCAACGAAGTTTATCCGATTTTTACGACGAATACGACGAACGAAGAGAGCATCTAGTTTGGCTGAGGTAATTACAACACCTGCAACATGTCGTAGATAGTGAGCTTCATAACTCTTCATTATAAACCCATCTATGCCCTGTAGCATGTCGGAGATTGTGAGCTTCGTACCTGCCCGAAGTTGCTTACTTCCTGAATTGATCTTTATAACCCTGTAGTCAGGATTACGACCAAGCAGGCAACCTAAACTAAAATTTAATATCAAAGCCCGTAATATATATACCACAACCTATTCTGTTTTGGTCCCACAAGGAATCTTTGAATCTTCAAATTATAAATCTTTCGTTGAAGACCTAAAATTCAATGTTATATACAGAACATCAAATGTTTTATAAGGAATCATATATTGGACCAGCACGTGTCTATGTCCAAAAGTGGGCCAGGATTTAACTACATTACGCCTTAGGTTAAGCCAGCTTAACCTTCTGTTTTAATAAGAAGATAAGAAGGGAGGAAATACGTAGAGTATAGCAAATAATGCCTAAGTTATTGTGGAACAGATTACGCTGGTGCTTACGTATTCTGTAAATTTGTGCATTACAACCCTTCAGTCAGGATCGATCTAGTTTTTCACATCACTTATGTTGTGTGTGTTAATTTTCCACATGACGGGCGGGATCTACAGTTTAAAGCCCACTTCGAACGACATGTTTTTGAGAAACTTTTTATGGCAATTTTATTTACTCTCAGCGTGTTTGCCGATAACACACTACCTACTAGACTACGGCGACTACTTGCAACATGTTTTTTGTTTAAAATTATTCCTGCGTGATTTAAGGTTCATCACATGTTATCTTTGTTATCTTTTAGCTACTGTTTCTATATTTTTCGTTGAAGTAAGAAGTTTGTAAGTTTAATATTGTTATTCAAAATAATTGAGAGCGCTGTAATAGTGTTTACATTTTCATTCCATTTGACTGATTGAGTCTTAAAATAGTTGGAAAAAAAACAAAAAATTCAAAAGCACTAATAAATATTAAAAAGTATGTATAATGATTGCCTGCCGCTGAACACTCTTTTGGCTTGTAGTCTAACAACGTTAAAGTCCTACAGAAAATAAAAGCGCTTGGCAATGGTTTGCGTTCGAGGAATTTTTCCTCGTTGTGCAGAAAGAAGTTCATAAAAAAAGGAAAAAATTATTATTTACACGTTACACCTGCTTTTGAAACTGTAACGAAATTCGAAACAACTGTCGCGACTGAAAAATCAAAAGAACAAGTATTACAAGAAATACAAAAGTTTAAAAAAAAAAAAATTGCCGTTGCAAAAGCCAGAATATTGTATAGCAACTGTAAACTATCATTCATACTACATTGTACTTACACCAGGTGTACCGGTATGAAGTAAGCGTCAAGTTACAAATGTCCCCGTAGGAAATATACATATATTGTGAATGAGCCTTAATTTTTGTTTTGCTGTGTTGGCTATAACATCTGTCAAGCATATGCAGTATATGTATGTCAAATCAGTGAACGAACAACATCATATTATTTCATCGTGTTAAATGTTGAATCAAAAACAGCTCATTTCATACATGTACACCAGCTAGTATAGTACATAACCCGTTCATACCCATGCCCACATCAATGTTTATGCCTTTGCTCCCAAAAATTGAAGAGAGCCGGTGAAAAAGCGTTTCACTTTATATTGTTCAACACTTAAATAATGCCAGGTGTTTTTACGTGTAGGCATTTACAAGGTGCATCATATTAGTGTGGCAATCTAAAAAATAGCATCGTCATCACCGGCATCACCTTCATCACAATCATCAGCATTGCTGGTGTAATATTTGTATGGTATGTACATACATTGGCTGGCATACGATGGCTGGCTTGTTTGGTTGCTTAGATATTTGCTGTCTGGTATAATAAACAACAATTATAATGCCGTGCTACTTTACTTTTATGGTAAAGGTGTTCTCTTTTTTTTCGCCATTTACTATGGGTCCATTGTATTAGAGTGGCAACGCATTTGTGTTATAATTTTCTACTTAAAGAAGGTAAAATGACACATTAAATGCTTAAGTAACGCAATAATATTTCATCATATTCATCGCACTTCACTTGTATGTCTCTTGTGGAGTTTTTTTTTAATTTTACAGGTTACTTTTCAAAGAGAAATAGAAGGTCAAATAAAAAAAAATTTCGTACTCTTAAAAGATAAATAATTGGTTGAAATGGCCTGTAATGTTCAAATATGTTTTGTTAAATTGGTAAATAAATGAATGCATTAGACAACAACGTAATAAATGTGTACTTACCATATAAGACACTTTGGATTAGGTTAGGTATGATACGACGGGCAAGCAAGGATACATGAATACTTTGCTAATCCCATTCTTCTGTGTTCCCTATATAACGGTTAGTTAAAGTTGTCGCAGTCTAATACGTAGTGTGTTGTCTTATTATTCTGTGAGGCCGTGGTTCAAACCCCAGCCCATACTTCTCGAACATAAACGAAATATGAAAATATCGAGTGGCCATCTATGGGTTTAAATTTGATCCAGCGGTTATTTCGAATCTGACAACACTTAAGTATGTTATTCTACTCTGTCAAAAAAATAAGGATATTATCTTCACTGCACGTAATGAATCGATTTACGCTTGAGCAACGTTGGGATTTATTGGAAATTTATTTCCAAAACAAAGACAATTAATCGGAAATTGCACGAAATTGTCGTACAAAATTTGGTCGCACAGAACTGCCGACAGTACCCGGTATTGCTAAAGTTCGTGAAACTCGTTTCATTTTTCATGCCCCAAGACGTAGATGTACTCCTACAGTGCGTACTCCCGAAAATATTGAAGTTGTGGTTGAGAGTGTGCGTGAGAATCCATCAACATCAACTTCTTATCATTATCAAGAATTGAACATTTTACGCACCAGTTTACGTCGGATTTTGCGAAAAGATCTTGGTATGACGACCTACAAAGTTAAATTGATTCAAGAGTTGAAGCTGCATTCGTCTTCGCTTTTCTAGATGCGCCAACGAGAAACTGCACGATGATATTGATTTTAGCAAAAAAGTCATCTTTTCGGATCATGATGATACGTTAATAAGCAAAATTACCGTGTTTTGTGCTCAGAAAATCCACACGTGGTCTTACAGTAGCCGATTTGCTCTCAACAGTTTTCTGGCAAACACTCTAAGAGTACATAAAATTACCATGAAAAGTTTCTTAAAAATTGGTCTTTCGGAGTCGACTTTAAACTCATAGATAAAATTAACATACACAACGTGGGTGGTGTGAGAAGTTGGGTTGTAATTCTGACTAAAGCGTTGTAGTGGCCAATTAAGAAAGTAAGTGTATGACGTAGTAAGAAACTAATAGCGTCTCAGTTAGAAAAGCATGTATATGATACTCATTATAGTTGTATTCTAATTTAATAAATAATTAAATAAATGAACATAATTAAGAAGGATCTGGTCAATAGATGGAATGAACGCTTGCCCATATTAGGAAGTTAGGTATACAAACAAGGTGGGAGTATGTTCCAATCCGTGGAAGTCGGGATACAGAGGATTATTATATTCAACGTAAGGCCATAGAGAAGATCCTACAGATGTCTTTACGCCAGAGCAAACGGTTCTGTTACATTGATTTATGACATATAATGACCTTGAAAATTTTCCCTGATGGATTTCACTGCATTGAGTATAATAGCTTTCCACCTTTTTCGCTCTGCAGATTGAGTCAACATCACTTAAAGATAAGATGGCGATATACGAATCTCTTGCATTTGCAGCTTGCAATGAAATCCTGAAAATTTACTGAGGGTTATATAATAAATATAAATAAAGGTCCAGGCTTGGATGGAATACTGAACCTAATTGTAATTGGAGTTGTAAATTGTTTTCTCGTTCAGTAACAGGAACGTTCGTAATGAATAAAAGCCCTTGGATGAACCATTCTCTTATCGACTACTTTATATGATCGATATATTCGGATTCCTTGAATGTGTTATCTGTATAAGACTGCAAGAATGTATGATGGTCCCACCAAGGCTAAGCAAAAATGAAGGAAATCGCGATTGAATATATTTGAATTTCACTTGGTCGTAGCATCAGCTAACATAGTGAAAATAAATAGATCCTACAGAAATCCTTACTGTAAGTTTTGATCTAAAAAATGGATTTAATACGTCGAACTGGAACACAACAGTACATATTCTTCAGAAACTGAACATAGCACAACAATTGCAATTAGAGATGAGCGATATTTTCAAAACTGTGATTTAATTACGGTGATTGATAATTCACTGGTAACTACAGTGATTGAAATTGGCAAATAACAGTTACTAATAATGTCGTTCTTTCAAAATTGTTCCATACTCAAATTTATTTCATTTTATTTTGAGTGAGGCAGAATTACTATTAGATGATGCTGATTATTTACTTTTGTCTTTTATACATGAACTTTCTGTGAAACTTACTTGTCAAACTTCATATAAAAAAAATTACATTAAAAATAATAACATTGATGACACCACTTTGATTTTGTTTAGTAGTCTTTTCGTAGTATGTATCTAGTTGTCTCTTTCTTACGACTTATTGTCATTATTGTATTATTACTGGAATACTGTGATCACAATCACTGTTTTAAGGAACAGTGATTAACAAATCACTTTCACTGAGAACAACGTTCTTCAAAAATCACTGGATCGCTCATCTCTAATTGCAATTGCTATCATCTGTGATACAAATGGTGGTATGGAGCAGTATCGCAGCACTGGAAGAGTGCCACAGGGCTTTGTTATGGTACCTCTGCTGTTGAATATGTTGGTGAGCTAAGACTTTAGCTCCCTAATAGAGTGAAAATTTTAGTTTTTTTAGACGAATTGGGTTCCTATATTTTTGGTTTTTAGTTTGTAAGTTTACATTTGAGACTGAATAAAACTTTTTTTTCTTAATTTTTAAACATATTCTATAAACTCTTATTAAATTTTTTTTAATATCTTGTTTCGTTTCAAAATTATACGATCTTAATTTTTTTTAAAGGTGCTGGTTGAAATAAGCTGGGAGCCATTGTACATACATTGAAGTCGCCGTAGTCTAGTAGGTAGTGTGTTGGCTTATTAGACGCAAAGCCAGGGTTTGAGCCCCAGGCCAGACATCAAAAGAAGCTTTTCATGGCAATTTTATTTACTCTCAGAGTTTTTGTCAAAAATTTGCTGAGAGGAAGTCGCCGAAGAAATATTTTCATATTTTCGTTTTGATGTCTGACCTGGGGTTTGAACTCAGGCCTTCAGTCTAAAAGCCAACACACTACCTACAAGACTACCGCGACTGCATTAAATTCGCTTTGCTTTATTACCTATTAAACGAATTCACATTGCTTTACATGGTCTGAAGATTTTGAGCTCCTGAATAAGCTAAATTTTGTAAGCATAAAGATGGTGCTATTTAGTCAAACTTCGCTGCGTAGTGCTTCTTGAAATATGAGGATGATTTCGAACTGATGTTTTCGGGTATTCGGTGACATTCTCGTTTCGGCAGCAATGTTTTCAAGATATTGACGTATATGCTGACGCATTCGAGTCTTACTGTTTAGAAACAAACAAATTTTTTCAAATTCATCGAAGCTTGCAAGCCTTCTCAGCATAACTTTCCAAAGTTTTAATAAGTTTTCACAAGTATAACACGTAAAGCGCTAAATTTTTAATAATCGGAATGAAGTTATGTGGCAGCTGTCAAATTTGAGAGTTGCCACTTATACTACAAAATCCTTTTGCTCGCAATATTTTGCATTTCCGCGATCACATTTTCTTATAAAAAATGGTTACTGCATAAGCTTGAAAATATCAGAGACGATAACTTTATTAATTGATTGGGTTTAAATAGTTTTTATTGTTTTAAAAATTATTTGAAATTGCTGATCCATTAGGTAACCTCGGGTGAGCCATCAAAATTTGGGTCAGAATTTGAACCATCGGATATTTCTAATCTGGCAATACTTATGTTATTCTATTCTATCACAAAATTGAGTATATTATCTCCACTGAAGGTAATGAATCGATTTACATCGTTTGAGCGTGCTCGTACAGCGCGAGAGCATCAACATCACTCGTAATCGTTCTCAAGAATTGAACAAGAATTAAACGCACCAGTTTACGTCGAAAAGGATATGCAGCTTTACAAAATTCAAAAAACCCGCACGTTGTCTTACTAAAGCCAATGCACCCAATTCGAGTGACTGCTTGATACAGCTTGTGGACCCACTAAGGTCAATCGCACCATGATAACCGATTTTTTTGTACCCGATCTTCATTGTATTGATGTGAGCGATGTTTGGTTCCAACAGGTGCAACTGGCCACATGTCTCATGCCACAATCGATTTATTCCGTCAAACGTTTTACGGCCGTTTAATTAGCTGAAATTGGAAAGCGATTGGTCGCCAAGAAGCTGCCATTTAACACCGTTGGATTTGTTTCTGTGGAAGGCCGTTGAAGAAAAGTGTTATGCTGACAAACCAGACACAATTGAGTATTTGAAGGCCAACATACGTGATGCTATTGCCAAGATAAAACCCCATGTACTCGAAAAAGTGCACGTAAATTGCTTCGATCGAATGTGAGGTCAGTCGCGGCAAATTTTAATAGAGGTTTGAGTGATAATTTTTCTTTTGTCGTCGTCTTAAATTGTATATAATGTAAGCTCTTAGACAACACAATTTTCACTTAATACATGTATCTTAAATAGTGTTCATTGAAATAACCCTGATTTAATACGTTGTCACAGAAATCCTTTTGAAACTCAATCGCTTTTATAACACATTTGATTTACAATCGAATATAAAATCGTTTCGAACGACTGCAAATCAAGAGCGATGTTTATTTTAAATGCTTGATCTTGTCACTTGAAAAAATAAAGTCTCATCACGCACTCGTTCTAGAAGATATTCAAAATTACTTTCGAGATGAGAGTTTTCAATTGCCTTTGTTTAGCTATGACAGCCATGACATCAATAAAGACACAAAAAACAGAAAATGAAATGTGATCTAAAGGCCTACTCTTTGATGTCATTGTATGATGAGTGTGAATAAAATGTTCATTTCGAATGTGAATGGCGGGTATGCTTTTTTATGGCTGGCAGGCACCAATAAAAGAAGCAGCAATAAAAAAAAAATCATCCTGATGACGATGATATCGTGACAAAACGTTTTTCGATAAGCGGCCAACAGAAGAGTATAACTTTTTAGACAGACTGAACCAAAGGAAGATGAAAACGAACACTTTTATGGTCTCCAAACAAAATTCAAATGTCAAACCACTACTGATACAAACAAACTGCCAAGGAAAACAGTAACAATGGCAATGAAATAAAAATTGAAGGAAACGAAAAACTAAAAAAAAAACGAAAATCGATAGTTGAAATCCAGAAAGGAATACAAAAAAACCATTCATTAAAATAAAAAACATAGACAAAGAAATGATAATTTATACACAGTGCACATAGTAAAGCACAATAGTATCCTAAAAATCAGCACTAGGCTGCAATTCGTAAGCATCAAGACGCCAAACCATACTTGGAGACGTATGATACTCCAAAAACTATTATCAAATACCACCATAGAGAAATAAAAGGACTCATAAAGAGAGGATCTCAGTGAATGCCAGACATGTCATAATGGTATGCACAAAGCTTAAATCAGTTCAAATGGAATTAGGCAATATAGGGATAATAATTTGTATTGGTATTACAGGGCAATGAGTGTCTGACTTATCGTTAGGTTGATTGCTGACAAGTCTAACATGAAATTCATTTAGCGATTTAGCAACCTAAAAACTCGATTAGCTGACGGCTTTTTCCTTAACTGTTTTCTGGATAGAACGCAGCGGAAAGAGTCTTCGCTACAAGAATTAATTGAATAATCTGAAACATGAAAACTTTTTGAGTAGAGAGATTATTTTTTGTTAAGCTCGAATCATGGGACAGAAGCGGGAGCTTTTGTTCCCAGAATGAGATATTTCGAGTTCATGGCGAAAATTACGGGGTATCTTACAAGCAGTATATGTCATAGAATGATGTGCTCCGTTCAACTTGTAATTCTTTTAATTAAAAATAAAAGATTTGAGTCCAGGAATAATCGGCAATTTTTAACCGGCTTTTATACAGGTAGACTATAGACTGCTGTACACCTTTTCAGAATGGCAGTTGTCTCAAGCACAACATGTATAGGGTGGGCCATTTAAAAGTTTAAATTTAAAAATGCAATAAAACAAAAGCGGTTTAAAACTTTGCAAAATTAATTTTTTTGTTGTGAAATACAATTGCTCCGATCAGAAAATGGAATATTACTTCATTCATATGACTGCCGCTGCTAGCCTCGCAGTATCTATCGTATCTCGGCAATGACATCACGAGTGTTGGCCTTCAAATGCTCAATTGCCTCTGGTTTGTCGGCATAGTAGTTTTCTTTAACAGCGCCCCACACAGAATAGACCAACGGTGTCAAATCGCAGCTTCTTGACGGCCAATTGACTTCACCATTTCGACTAATTAAACGGCCATCAAAGGTTTAAAATAATAAATGGAATGTAGCATGAGATGTGTGGCAAATTGCACCACCCTGTTGAAACCAAACATCGTTCACTTCTATACAATGAAGAGTGGGTACAAAAAAATCGGTTGTCATGGTGCGATAGGTATTTCCATTGACATAATGGTTAAGCCGTCCTCATTTTCAAAGAAATATGGGCCAGTGATGCCTCCGCTTCACAAGACATGTTCACTCTTATAATTATTAATTCCCTCTATTCCGATAATGTCGGCTGTTGATTTTCGTGGTGAGATCACAGAAAGCTGACGTATCCGTTATTTTCTTATGAGTTTGTGAACTTAAAATAACAATACATGATAGAAATATTGCAAAAATTCCAGTATCACTATAGGCTGATAGCTATCAACTGCCCTAATTGGCTCTCTACCAACCTTCTATTAAAGCAGACTTCACTAAGGCTCCATGCAATATATTCAAATCGATTACATGGTTCCATTATAAGGAACATTAGATTTAATTTTATTTTAATTTTAGGGTTCTACTTTCCCAGAAAATCTCTTAATTTACTTGAAGAATCTGGAATAATTCTTCAAGATCTATAGATTTGTATAATATTGGAGAGCTCGTCTCAGCTTACGTAGCAAAGTTGGATGTACCATAGAACAGAGAACATAGAGGTGAATCTTATATTGTCACTTCCATTATCCATTTACTGTGTACTAGTCGGGCTAAAATAATGAATATAAAGACTGGCGCTGTGCGAATCCTTTAAAATTGTAGATCGAAGTGGGAGATACCCATATTTACTGGTAGTAAAGCGGCCACTAGGTCCTTAGAGAAAGGGTAGAATCATAGCTGCCAGATTTGACGATTTATCGTCATTTTGACGATTTTGAGCTCCAAAAATATCATTTTGACGACATGACGATTTATGCCCTTATTTTGACGATTTTTAGCAATTAAAAATTTACATCATTTTCTTTACTTTAGCACATTAAAAGCCTCCTTAAGATTTTGCGTTGTTACTGTTGGAAATTTATGCTAGTAATAAAAAGGAGTAAAGTATTATATTTTTAAGTTATTTTCGAATACCTGTGATGATTTTTCTGTATTTTATGCCTTTTTAATCCCTTAAAAGCCAAAAAATTTCAACTCCTAAATAACATCGTAGTTGAGCATAAATTATCATATGGCGTTGCAGACAATTTTAAAAATTCGATTATAGCTTTTCATATTACCATCAGAATAACATAGGCAAGTGTCATTATTTTTTTTCATACGACCAACACTCAGGCGATGGCATTGTATTGGAACTAGGAAAATATATTATCGGAAGGAGGAAAGATAGAGCAGTGTTTATGGACATTAGGTTTGAATATTTTTATACCATAAGTAAAAGGAAAGATCTCTGAAGGAAGGGAGTTCCACTTACGTATAGTCCGTCTAACAAACGAACTTTGTCTGTAATGCAGTGTGCGATCCACTAGCCAATCGACCACATACGAATGTGCTGGAATAGGAATACATGATTTTCATAAACAAGTCCCCTTACTTCGCTCGAGCAATACCCGATGCTCCAATGAAACAATGGAGTTGGACACACTATCGTGATTAACAAGCTACTACGGCCTCTCCTGTAAACGGTCCAGAAGCCTCAAAATAGACGTTAAGGTCAAACCCATACATGAGAGTCGGTCGGTTATAAATGGTGTAAATGGTAAGTAGATCAGATGAAGTGAAGTATTTATTGCACCGTCTTAAGAAACCAAGGCACTGAAAAATGTGTCAGTTCTAGCGAACATCGCACTGAATTTTCATGGACATAATGTCAAGATCTTCTGACTCCCTAATATTTACACCACACATGGGTATATGTAGACGATACAATATTATTGCTACTTAACATTGACTTTATATGTTTTTGTTTTTAAAACCTTTCAATTTATTTAGTTATTTTTTCTGACGATTTTTTACGATTTCAATGAATGTCTTTGACGATTTTTTCTCAAATATTTGACGATTTGATGCTTCACTTATCTGGCAGCTATGGGTAGAATACATTTAAGATAGTTTAAAAATACCGAGTGTTCCTGGAGAACATGGCGAGGCATTTAACGGTTATGAGTTATAGACAACTGGACACGGAAACAGGTGCTAAAAACAAAGTTGGTACACTTGCAAAAGCTTGTACAACAGGAAATTAAAATGGATGTTGAACCGTGTTCAACATATTGTTTTTTTTATATATATATACATTATTGTGAATTATCTTTTTTCTTTTTATCAATTTCATTTTTTCTCAATCTCTTATACTTGTATTTCTCTTATATCTTTGAAGTCCCCATGATTAAATTGTATTATATCCTTATGTATTTTATGAATTTAACTTTTCTTAAAACCTTTGCTTAGTTTTCTTAGTTAGTTGATTAGTAGAGCTAGAACAGCCAAGAAGGCAATAAATTTTAAGTTTAAACAAAAAACCCTCAGCCTTCTTATTTCTTTGGGGGATATTTATATTCAAGAGGAATATACATATCCCAATCTTGCTCGTCAACTCATCCTTTGTTAGACCCTAGGAGTTTAGTTGACTCCTAGAGCCTACAAAATTGGTCCTTCGACAAGTCCTAGAGTTCTAGGATTGTGATTTGAATCAGTGGCAGAAGGTCCACTAGACACAACAGGCGGTTATGCGTCACCAGCATAAACCCCAATAAACGTAGAGTGGCATAAGGTCCACTAAACATCAAAGGCGATTGTGCGCTACAAGCATCAATCCCAACAACCGTGAAGTGGCATAAGATCCACAGGTTACACCAAGGCTTATCATCAACCCCAAAAAGCGTAGAGTGGCACAAGGTCCACTAGGTATCAAAGGCGATTGTGCGCTACCAGCATCAATCCCAACAACCATCAGGAGAAAAAAACAAGAAGTCAAACAACCATTATCAAAATCTACAGAAATTATAAGGAGAAGATCGATCATCAACAAATTCATCCGCAGGAAAAAAGAGACAGGAGGTCAACCATCAACAAATTCATCCCCAGGAAAAAAGAGACAGGAGGTCAGCCATCAACAAATTCATCCCCAGGAAAAAAACAGACAGGAGGTCAGTCATCAACAAATTCATCCCCAGGAAAAAAGAGCCAGAAGATCGATCAACAAAAAATTCATCCCCATAAAAAAGGTTAAATCAAGGGCACTGGAGGAAATTATCATAAAAAAAGATAAGTACAATACAACAAGTGCAGAAATTCAAAGGTTACAAGTGTCAACCAAGGGCATTTAAAAGGTAAGAGAACAAGAGGTATGTACGATACAGTAGTTGTTGCTTTTGCTTAAAATCTCTAATAGAACAGTGTAGGAATTTAAAGGAATCAAGAAAAGAAAAAATATATACACAATTACATACACATACGTACGTTAAAATATTAAAAAACCGGTTTTCTCAACAACAAAGTGTAAAATAAAAAAAAATAATAAAAAAAGAACCAATAGTATCAAAGGACAGAAAAGGTCAGTGTCATGCGATTGTGGTATACACATAAAAAGATCAACAAAATTAAAAAGGCATAAAGGGTAACGGTAAACCAAGAGAAAAAAAAAACATAAACTTCTAGCAAATTCCACAAGACAACAAAAAAAACTAAAAGTATTAGAACGACATTGAAACGAAACACTAGAGAAAACATAAATCACTACAATACTTCAAGTTACAATCAATTTCAACTGTACACAAGAGAACGAAACTCTACACATTACAACAGCAGCAAAAAGGAACATGTAAAAGAAAAATAAAAAACAACAACATTTTCGGGTTTAACATTGACCTTCGTTCCGTTTCGCATGTTTCATGTCCAATATTCTCAACTGTAGTACGCCAACGCAAATGTTTGATCATTAAATAAAAAGCAATCGGCGCGGCGACATCAAAAGCGAAAAAGAACGTAGTGTGTCAAACAAAAAAAAAAACAGTGAGTGAAAAGAACATAATTTTGGACAGTTAAAACAGTGAAAAAAAAATTTTTTTTTTGAGAACAAAAAGTGAAAAAAGAAATAGACAGTGATTAAAAAAAAAAAAAAAACAGAATTTTTGGACAGTGATTAAAAAAGGAACATAATTTTGGAATACAAAAAATTAATTTTTTTTAAGGGAAAAAGAAAATAGGACAGTTAAAACAGTAAGAAATTTTTTGGAGAACAAAAAGTTGAAAAAAAGAAAAATTTTTTTAAAAAAATTAGAGCATTTAAAACTAAATTTTTTGAAAAGTGGAAAAAGGAAAAAAAAGTGACAAGAAAAAAAAAACAATAAACAGAAATTTTTGGAAAAAAAAGAGAGAAAGACGTGAAAAAAAAAACTAAAGAAAAAGACAGTGCTTAAAAAACAAAAAAAAAGGAAAGAACAAATTTTTTTGAACAAAACCAAAAAATAAACAAAATTGTTTGAAAGGAAAAATAGTGAAAAAAAATTTTAGACAATAAAAAACAAAATTTGGAAAAAAAAAACCGTGAACACAAAATTTTTTTTAAAAAAAAAAACAGAATTTTTTAGAAAAGCATAAAATTAGAAAACAGTGACAAAGGAAAAAAAATCAATACATAAAAATTAAAATTTTTTTTTTTTGCGAAACAAAAAGTGAAGAAATTAAATAAATAGTACAATCTGAAAAACAAAAAAAACGGTAATAAGATAACGGGACCGCACAGCGAAGAACAAACAAAAATTTTTTTGTAAAGAATTGGAAAAAAAAAACGAAAACCAAATAAAAAGACAGTGAAAAAGACAGTGATTAAAAAGAACAGAATTTTTGGAAGAAAAAATTTAAATCATATAAAACAAGGAATTTTTTTTAAAAAAAAAAAAAAATTTTTGGAAAAAAAAAACAGTGAGTAAAAAGAACATAATTTTGGAAGAAAAAAAGGACAGTTAAAACAGTAAAAATTTTTTTTTTGAAAAAAAAAGTGGAAAAAAAGGAAAGACAGTATTTAAACAAAACATAATTTTTGAAATAAAACCTGAAAATAACAAGCAAACGGATTTCTTTTGGAAAACAATAAAATAAAAAACGGTAAATAATAAAAAGAAGAAACTAAATTTTTTGGAAGAAAAACTAAAGTAAATTTAAGACATAAAAACATTTAACTAAGAAATAAACCAGTGAACCAATAATAATAAAAGAAAAAACTACAGTAAGTACAAAAGACATTGAATAGAAAGAAATTAAACAAAAGGAATAAAAATTAAAGGAAAAGATTTTTTTTTTAAAAACATAAAATTAGAAAATCAGTTAACTAAACAGAAGGAAAAAACAGTGACAAACAAAACGGAATAACAATTTCAACAAATTGTTTTTGTACAAAATAGAAATTACAAAAAAAAAATAAAATAAACAAAAATAAACAAATACGAAAATAAAAATAAACAGATCTTTATAACAACACTTTTGCGAAAAATTTTTTCACAATCAACAAACTCTTCTCGCGGGAAAAGAACGGGAAGGCAAAGACTAACGGTAAGTCAACTGTTTGACAATATTTTTATTTTTTTTGAATGTTTGTTCTCTCTAAAGTCATTGAATTGTCTGAAATTTAAAAAATTATTCCGGATAAGTCGCTAAATTAAATTTTATTGGTAGTCGACATCTGTGAATGATTTATACTCCGCGCGGGAATTTCGTACGCAAGTTATAATTTTTTTTTGTATACTTTCTTCCTGAAGTCACTAAGTTCAAATTTTCCGCACAATGTCGGTGAAACGAAGGTGTAAATTCGATATACACCAATTAACGGCGTTGTGTGCCGAGTTTGATAATGTAAGCGAGGAGGATCAGACTCCAGCGTTTCTTCAAGTGAAACATGACGAGTTGGAGCGACGGTGGGGCAGGCTTATGGAAAGCTATGAAGCATTTGTAATGGACGAAAAAAGTGAGGTTAGTGACGACTTCAAGGATGGAGTCTCACTACAATACGAAGCAGCGGCACAAATGTATCAAAATTTGAAAGTGAAACTAATGGACCAGATGGCGAACAAATCGAAAGCGGATCAAACCGTAGTGAATCCAGCAGAGGCCACAGTCGTTCGGCAAGCAAGGTCCGGTTTAAGATTACCCCCATGTGACATGCCAATCTTCGAAGGTGGTTATACTAAATGGCCTGAATTTAGGGACATGTTTACATCGTTAGTGTTGGGAAACAAGGACATATCTCAAGTCGAGAAACTCCAATATCTGCGAACCAAAGTAAGGGGGGAGGCCTACCAAATCGTAAAAAGATTTGATTTGGTTGGACAAAATTTTGAATTAGCTTGGGAAGCCCTTCAGAGTCGGTATGAGAACCCAAGAATTTTGGTCAATCAACAGATAAAACACATTCTGTCAATCCAAACTGCTCAAAACGAATCCTCTAGATCAATACGTTTAATTGTAGACACCATAGACGAAAAAATCGCTATTTTGAAAACTTGTAACATCAACGTTTCTTCGTGGGACCCTATCTTGACTTATATTTGCTCTTCAAAGTTGCCGGAAAATACCCTACGGGCATGGGAAAACTCTCTCAAGAATCATAAAGAAATGCCCTCATGGAAAGACATGAGCAATTTTCTGAAAGGAAGGATCGAGATGTTGGAAACTGTTTTCGATATGAAGAAGCCAAATTGGAAAGAAAATTTAGGTTCAAAGTCGAACGCATTTCACTCACAAGCGGATGCAAGTAGGGGGAAATTTAATTGTAGGAAATGTAATGAAAATCATCCATTGAAACAATGTCAAAAATTTTTAGAATTGTCCGTAAGGGACCGAATAAAATTTGTATATGCTAACAAATATTGCGCCAATTGTTTTTCTCCTAATCATTTTAAATCTAAATGTCCCAGTAAAGTTCTTTGTTTTCGCTGCAAAAGGAAACATCACACTTTACTTCACGTAGACGATGGAAACACTGGGGGGCATAAAGAAGTTTCTCCACGGAATGAGGAAACCGTTTCATACAACACCCATGTAATTAGTAAAGAAAAGGCAAGGTCAATTCCTGTGGATCTAGGTTCCCTTCCGCATGGACGCACAACAATTCTACCTACGGCTCTAATCTATATACAACAAGCAGGTGAACTATTTACTGTTCGGGCGTTACTCGATGCGGGATCCGAGAAAAGTTTCGTATCCTCAAAAGTTCAACAACAACTGGCAATTCCTGTGGAAGCATACCACACTAGGATTTCTGGTCTAGGAGGAACGGTAGTAGGAAGGTCAAAAGGAATATGCAGTCTTACCTTGCGAACAAAAAGGTCCGATTTTTCAATCATAATTAAGGCAATTGTCGCCCCAAAATTAGCTCATTTTCTACCAAGTTGTCCCATACAAAAAGCCAATCTTCCAGATATAAAGGATTTAGATTTAGCGGATCCTTATTTTTACAAACCTGGTCCGATAGATCTTATTATAGGAAGCGATTATTTACCCTTCATCAACCTAAATGGTATAAAATCGAACATCGGGAACACGTTAGAGGCAAGGGAATCCCACTTTGGATGGTATTTGTCAGGTCCTGAACCCAGTCACACGTATAATTCATTTTCTACCTTAGTCACATCGGAAGAAGAAACTGCTTTACAGAAACAAATGAGAAGATTTTGGGAATTAGAGGAGGTAGAAAAGGAAAAGGTCGACTCAGAGCACGATATATATTGTGAAAATTTTTATAAGAATACTGTTAAGCGTCAACCAGAGGGAAAGTACATGGTGAGACTCCCATTTAAGGAAAATTACCCCTCGGAAATCTTTTTGGGTTCATCGAAATGTACGGCTTACGCACAATATCTTCAGATGGAGAAGAAACTCGACAGAAACCCTGAGCTAAAGGATCAATATCAACAGGTTCTTCAAGAATATATCGATTTGGGTCACATGGAAGAAGTAAATCATCAGGAGCCTTCAACGACAAAACATTTTTCTTTTTTTCTACCACATCACGCAGTCATTCGTCCAGAAAGCAAATCCACAAAAGTACGTGTTGTATTCAACGCATCGAAGAAAACGTGTAGTGGATTTTCATTAAACGATGTTTTATATCAAGGACCAGCCCTTCAAGGAGACCTCATGCAAATCATTTTGTCATGGAGATATTATAAATATGTATTCACCGGTGACATTCAGAAAATGTATCGGCAAATTTTTGTTCACAAAGATGATAGACCTTATCAAAAAATTTTGTTTCGAGTCAAACCAAATGATTCAGTAAAAGTTTTTCAGTTGAAAACAGTAACCTTTGGAGTTAATAGCGCACCGTATTTAGCACTAAGAACACTTCTTGAATTAAGCGAAGATTGTAAGGAAACCCACCCATTAGCCTCTTCAATTCTTAAGGAGGAGATCTATGTAGATGACGTTTTATCAGGAGGACATAATCTGGAAGAAGCACAGGAAAAACAAATGCAGCTTTCTAAAGCGCTGATTTCGGCCGGTTTCCCCTTGAAGAAGATAACCAGCAATCACCATGCTCTTTTGGAAAATTTGGCCCGGGAAGATCTTCTAGAAGAAGATTTTTTGAAATTTGAAAACTCTAGCTCATTGAAAACCTTAGGCATACGTTGGAATGCCAAGGAAGATATATTTTACTACGTACCGGAAACAATAGGAGTTTCACCGTCCACTGCCAAACGACAGATTTTATCGACAATAGCTAAGTTATTTGACCCCCTAGGCTGGTTAGGACCCATTGTTATTGTAGCTAAACTTATTATGCAGGAGCTATGGGAATGCAAATCGGATTGGGATGAAGTTATACCACCAAAGATATTGGAAACATGGAATGTCTTTTCGACTAATCTGCCACAAATTTCAAACATTAAAATAGCTAGATGGGTAAATTTCTCACCTCGATACCAGGCTCAAATTCATGGGTTCTGTGATGCATCGGAAAAGGCATATTGTGGAGCAGTTTATTTGAGAGTCTCTACTCCTGAGGGAGAAATTTTTTGTAATTTATTAGTTGCGAAAACTAAAGTTGCGCCTTTAAAAAAGATAACTATTCCAAAACTCGAGCTCTGTGGAGCATTACTATTATATAACTTAACGAAAAGCTTGATAAAAAGATTAAAATTCCCCTATGAACTATTTCTCTATACCGATTCCTCGATTGTCTTGGGCTGGCTGCAGAAACCTCCGCATACTTTGAAAACTTTCGTAGCCAATCGCGTTAGTCAGATCACCCAGCTTGATCATTGGAGATACGTGAAGACAGATGAGAATCCCGCCGATCTTGGAACTCGAGGATGCATTCCTCAGGAACTTTCGGAAAGTAAATTATGGTGGCACGGTCCTCCATGGCTAAGTCAATCCCCTGACTTTTGGCCCAAACCTCGTACTTTTGACCCAACTGATTTAGAATCCCGAAACATATCAAATTTTCATGTGCAAACCCAACAGGAAGATGTTTTGAGTGAATTTTCATCATTTCCCAGAGCCCTAAGAATTCTCAGTTATCGCTTTCGCTTCATTAATCGTCTTTTGAAACGTCCGTATGAGACACAGAAGCACATCACCTTCGAGGAAATACAATTTGTGAAAAATTTCGTAATTTTGAATGCACAAAAAACTCATTTTTATTTTGAACATGATTGCCTTAAGAATAATCAACCCATAAATCGGAAAAGTCGCATACTTTCTCTCAATCCCTTTCTTGATCAGGATGGACTACTACGCGTAGGAGGCAGACTCAATAACTCAGGATTAAGTTTCAACGAGCAACACCCTATCATAATTCCGGAAAAATCGTCATTGGCCAAACTTCTTATCGGTTATACACATCAAATTTTACTTCACGCGGAACATCACGTAATGCTAAGAGCAGTTCGACAGGGTTTCTACATTCCGCGGTTGAAAAACCTTATTAGGCAGAGTGTCCGAACCTGCAAAACCTGCACAGTTTACAAGCACAAAGTACAAGAGCAAATAATGGGCGCGCTTCCCCGTGAGAGAGTTACATTTTCTTTACCCTTTACTTATACCGGAGTGGATTTTGCCGGTCCCTTCACCTTAAAGGCCTCCAATTTGCGGAATGCAAAACTTTTGAAAGGATACGCAGCAGTTTTTGTTTGTTTCTCTACACGAGCAGTTCATCTTGAAGTCTGTTCGGAATTATCGACAGACGCGTTTCTTGCCTGTTTCACCAGATTTACCAGTCGTAGAGGTCTACCAAAAACAATGTTTTCCGACAACGGCAGAAATTTCTTAGGCGCCAAACATTCGCTGTTAACGACACACCAAAACTTTATAAAAAATGCGGAAAAATCCCTTATAGAGAAATATGGCACACATGGATTTAGCTGGACATTCATTCCACCATATGCACCCCACATGGGCGGCCTCTGGGAGGCCGCTGTCAAAAGCATGAAATCGCATTTAAAAAAGGTAACCGGTAGCCTATCATTCACTTTTGAGGAATTCTATACGATACTCACACGTATCGAAGCGATATTGAACTCTCGTCCAATTTCCCCTTTGTCAGAAAACCCCAACGAACTCCTTCCCTTAACCCCAGGTCACTTTCTAAGAGGCGCTCCGCTCGTAGCTGTTCCAGAATCACTTAATAACCCCTCTGTGGAAAACATATCCTTCATGAAACGCTGGGATCGACTTAAGGCCATACAACAATTATTTGCTCGCCGTTGGAAAAATGAATACATCACCGAGTTGCAACGTAGAAGCAAATGGAGAACGGAAAAGGACAATCTGAAAGAAAACGACTTCGTCCTAGTCAAAGAGGATCTGCTACCAGCTACTGAGTGGCGACTTGGTAGGGTAAAAAATGTTATTTACGGTACAGATCAAAGAGTTCGTGTTGCCGAGGTACTGACCAGTAACGGCTTGATTAAACGTCCTATCGTAAAACTCTGCAAATTACCCATTGACTCTAATACCCCCTGTAAACCAAACTAATCACTTAATTTACAATTTCATTCCCAACACGATCTTAGAGATTTAAGTCAAACCATATTCTATTTGTATTGTGCACATTTTCTTTGTTCTCTTTTTCCAGATCATGCTTAATAAGCCGCGTTGTGAATTGTGCAGGCGCAATCACCCTCTCAAATACTGTGTGTCGTTTCGGGCTATGGCCCCCTCGGAGAGAAGAGCTCATGCTAAGCGGCACGACTATTGCCTAAATTGTCTAGCACAATCGCACACCCGATATTGGTGCGAATCATTAAACAGATGCACGATCTGCGGCGCCAAACATCATACAATGCTGCATGAGGATGGTAGGGAGCAGGCGGCATCCAGTTTTGAGGAGGAACCAAGTCCAAGTGGCCCATCAAATTTACCTGCAACACCAGAAAGAGGATGGATACCACCCCTTATCCAAGTAAAGCTGATCTATAATGAAGTCTCCACGACGGCCACCTTTCTGTTGCAACCATCCAGCCAGTACAGCTTCCTCCTGAGGTCCAAATAACGTGATTTTTCTGAACTTCCCACCTCAGCGACCAAAGGAGTGTTTCAGGTGACTCCCAGGTACGATACGATGAACGTGGTTACAACTTGGGAACTGAACATCAAGAACCAAGCTACATTCACGTTCCCACCACCCCTCGTGGATGAGTCCCTGACAAGACATTTTCAGCATCTTCACCCTAAGGCGCATCCTCATTTCTATGACTGCCGTAAGGTTGACGGAGTCATCGGGCGGCCATTCATGACCCAATTTATGCTGCGCCAGTTTGACAGCACCGAGCCAACGCTGCCACAGGCACAGAATTCAGCCTTTGGATGGATTGTGCATGGAAAGTGGACGGGATGCCCATGCCATTAGAAAGAGCCCGGAGGATGTTGAACCGTGTTCAACATATTGTTTTTTTTATATATATATACATTATTGTGAATTATCTTTTTTCTTTTTATCAATTTCATTTTTTCTCAATCTCTTATACTTGTATTTCGCTTATATCTTTGAAGTCCCCATGATTAAATTGTATTATATCCTTATGTATTTTATGAATTTAACTTTTCTTAAAACCTTTGCTTAGTTTTCTTAGTTAGTTGATTAGTAGAGCTAGAACAGCCAAGAAGGCAATAAATTTTAAGTTTAAACAAAAAACCCTCAGCCTTCTTATTTCTTTGGGGGATATTTATATTCAAGAGGAATATACATATCCCAATCTTGCTCGTCAACTCATCCTTTGTTAGACCCTAGGAGTTTAGTTGACTCCTAGAGCCTACAATGGATGCAAATGTGAAATTGATATTTTTGTGCAGAAGGGCAAACAAATGATGTAAATGAAATGATTGATTTTTTCAGTTCGTTTTACTAAATCACCTTGGACGACCATAAAAAATGTTCTGCTTTTGCTGAATGGGGTCTCAAGCAGTTGGTAACTGATTCTAATTTTCTGTAGCATGATTTTACAGTTGTCAATACCAACACAACATTGCATGTGCATAAACAAAAGAATATCAAATTGCATATGAGCAGCGACCACTTGAATCAATGTTGCTGACCGTCGCTGCTGCGTATAACGCCACAATAGTAATGCGCACACGCGAGGATCATTTGACACTTTGATGAGTGGCCGCCGGCAGTATTGATATGCATATAATATGTGTGTGTAGCTCTCTTCACAATTTACCGTGGGAATTATTATGGACAGCAGGCGCGTGTCATATGACATCCACTTGTCCCATGATTAACACACACACAAACCCTTTAAATATAGTTAAGTAATGAATGTCGACGTAGTCTAGTAGGTAGCGTGTTGGCTTATTAGACGTAAAGCCAGAATTCGAGCCCCAGACCAGACATCAAAACAAAATACAAAAAGTGTTTCTTCGGCGATTTCCTCTCAGCAGATTTCTGGCAAAAACTCTGAGAGTAAATAAAATTGCCATGAAAAGTTTCTCAAAAAATCTGTCGTTCGGAATCGACTTTAAACTGTAGGTCCCACCACTTATGTATAAAATTAACACACACAACATAAGTGGTGTGAGAAACTAGGTCAATAATCCTGACTGAAGGGTTGTAATGACCAATTATGTATGTATGTATGTATGTAAGTAATGAATGTGCACACAAACATGTGTTATAGTATTAAGCTGAATTAAAATTGTATTAGAAGTAAGGGATTGATTTGGAATTATCAAATCAGCCAAAATTTAAGTATAAAAGAAGGGACATTTTCCTTCAAGAAATCAATTAATAAAAGTTAGTCAATGTGTGCGTTTCTTATGCACTTATCTCCAAGCAAACAAATCTTAATTTAATTTTAATTTTCTTACATTTCATCCAAAATATGGTATTCAGGAGATAATGTAGTGTGTTGGTCAGACTTATCCACTGTTGTGTGTTGGTCACGTGTGTACTACTTAAAAATGCATTTGATACGTTTCTCAATAATGTAAACACTAATTATCAAAGACTTACAAATTGTGACGCGCGAGGAATCAAATTGCATTATAAAAATTTTCTGCATCCAATAATTGCAAATTAGCAAAATGCTGACCATGCACACACAAAGTTAAGTAAAACTAAATTAGGTCATAATTATGAATATGCAAATATTTTAGACTTAAGAAATTGATATAAATAGTTGTAAATTTGATTAATGAAGACAGAATAAAAATGATGATCAAAACGGCTTCTTAGCTGTAAAAATATCTCTTTTTATTATCACTTTAAACTGCGGCTTATTAGTCATAACCAAGTGGCGAGCTCGCCCTAATAATAAGTAACCCGGAGTGAAACACGACTGACTGATAATTAGATCAATTGTAACTTTTATTACAATAAGGTCCATTTCTTTATGAATTGTCGATTTGGGATACCAATTAACATGAGATCCAAAACTCATCCCGAAAAATTCACTGTTTTGTCTGGATTTTAAACTTGCGGCGCCATCAGTCCATCGCGTCGGCGACTATTATTATAAGTCGATTATTACTAACTGCTTTTGTTACGAATTGAGTGTTTTTAACAGAATGCCGCTACGCGTAATACAACTTATGTCATGCATACATACATAACTGGTCATTACAACCCTTCAGTCAGGATTACGACTTAACTTCTCACACCACTTATGTTGTGTGTGTTAATTTTATACATGAGTGGCGGGACCTACAGTTTAAAGTCGATTCCGAACGACAGATTTTTTGAGAAACTTTTCATGGCAATTTTATTAACTCTGAGTTTTTACCAGAAATCTGACAGAGAAATATATTTTTATACTTATACTAGTGTGACAAGGTAGGTCGTAATACTGACTGAAGGGTTGTATGACAATGACATGACATTGAAGGGTTATAATGACAGTGAAAGTTTATAAGAAAATTTAATTTCAGTACCCTTAAGTTCTACACCCTGTACCCTGTGTTCAGTTTTTTTTTTTTTTTTTGAGATATCGGTAAAGACTTCAAGGCTCAGATTTTGGAAGTCATATATAACCAAAAATTCAATCCGTATGTGACTTTAAAAAATGTAAGAAGGGTTTATCAGAATTTAACTTCCTTACTGACACCAGCTCAGCCCTATGCTTTGGTAGCAGCACAAAGAGAAGTCAATTGAGTATAGTGGCTGACTGCCTATAGTGTGCACTAAACGCGAACACCTTAAAGTAAGGTTGGTTCCACCTGCACCTGAAAGAGCCAGTATATGATGGTGGCTTCACAAATTCTTCACACTTTATTCAGGGCCCAATAAGTAAATAAGGTACATATGTGATTCTAATTACATAACCTTGGTTTGTGATTAAAATAACTTTTGGCAGTTGAGGTACGAATATAGTAAGAAATGTAGACGAAACTCATGCATACTATATTCATCGCCCAATAGAGCCAGCATGTGATGGCAGGTGTTTTAATGTCTTAGTCACGTTATATTCGTCAAGAATTTTGGTTTTGATTAAAATGGCACGATTTTTTATTGAATTTGGTACCAAATTTGTACTTTAGTCCTCGAACAACAGCTGGCTGAGAGAAAAACTGGATATTGTTTCTGATTTATTTCTTTATTTTTAATTTTTGCGTTCAGTTTCTGTTTCATTTTTCTCTACCCTGATACCTGATTCCTTTGGGCACGATTTAATACAATTATATGCCTCATGCCATATACATATGCCTGTCAGTGTGCTGTTCAGAGTGCTTAATGGTTTGTTTCTTTGTATGTGTCCATAACAGCTTTATTTTTAACGATAATTGGCTGACTATAAACATATTCCCTTACATTGACGCTTAAATATTCAACGTGTACTTGGTCTTAACGACCTTCAGTTCGAAGCTGGTAGAGCTGGTACCTGGTGGTAGAGCGTCTGTCTTGTGTTCAAGCACACACAAAACAATAACATTTCTTGAGCCGCCGTTAAAGTCAATTAAGACGTGTTGCTGTATGTGGTAATGAGTATATACGTGTGTGTGTTATAAGTTATTGTGTCAATATGAAATTATCCATAACAACTTAAAGGTTATTAACGAATATTGTACTTATCGGGGCTATAAAGAATGATAAATATGTACAGATGTGTGTATGGTATGGTATACATATATGAATACAATAGCAAAGACAAAAACGAAGAAATAGCAAACCATAGCGATACACGAGATTTTTTTCAATAGGCAGACAGACAATTTCATGGTGTTCTTTTGAACATCAGTATGTATGTTATTTTTTCTTAATTATTTACTATGTATGTATGTATGGTACTGTTATTCTGTCATACTGGCTTAATACTATTGATTATTTAAGTGTGAATAAACTGCTTTTTTGTTAATTATTTATTTCTGTTCATTACTTAAGGCGCAATAACTAAGGAAAGCAAAGTTCTAAAGTGATTTCTTTTTTTTTTCATTTTGATGAAGCGAGAATAGTGCCATAATAATTGGCTGGGGAGACTGGAAATATTTGTAGAGAGAATGGTAACAGAAAATAAGCAGAAGGTTCAGTCCAGTTAAATACTGGCCCAATCTAGGCTATGGACAGGCTACAACTCTGCCCATACATATACATAATTTCAACCTTCGCACATCACTTAAGTTGTGTGTGTAAATTTATACATAAGTGACTGAACACACCGTTTAAAGTCGACTCCGAAAGAATGATTTTTAAAAAAACTTTTTCATGACAATTTCGTTTACTCTCAGAGTTTTTGTCAGAAATCGGCTAAGAGGCAATCGCCAAAGAATGTGTTAATTCTGGCCTTACATCTACTTAATAGACTACGGCGATAGTTCTGGGCAGTCATAAGAACATTCGTTTATATGTTTACTTACAAAAAAAATATTTAATTTTAGAATTTCAAATAGTATTTTCTGCAATCAAGTCACTATTGACATCCGTCCGTCATCCATGAATTATTGAGATTTTTGAAAAAATTTTCAGTTCATTCAAAGGTTACTTTTATATAGTTTCCACGTCAAAAG
The DNA here is from genome assembly GCA_927399465.1 of Sarcophaga caerulescens. Classification (NCBI taxonomy): domain Eukaryota; kingdom Metazoa; phylum Arthropoda; class Insecta; order Diptera; family Sarcophagidae; genus Sarcophaga; species Sarcophaga caerulescens. The sequence continues at coordinate 50,170,002 of OV656867.1, forward strand.
GATATCTTTGGAAATTACATCGCTGATGAAGTAGAGTTGGTAGGAAGCTCTTAATTGCCGATATTTTACAGGACATATGTAGATGTACCGATTGGCTTTGTTTAACTAAGTATTTTTATTTTCGTTCGATAGCCATCCTCAACTTCGTTGGCAGCAGAAAGGTACATCTAATATTGCTAGACTCTGATGGACTTGTAAGGATAAAAAGAGGTCGTTTGACCTTCCATAGTACAATCGCCATTTATCGCACAATTGTTACTCTCACTGGCCACTGTTTTATTGTTAGGCATACCGATAAACTTTTCATACCCTCAATTAACTTGTGCAGAAACTGTTAGCCTAAGGAGGAAGAATAGGCGGAGATTTATAATTAAACTCTCCAAAATCGCGTTTTCTATTGCAGCACTCATTATTTTGATTGCTTATATAGAGAATGTTTGATCCTAATTTTGGCTACTTACTGTTGTATTACAATGGATCGAAACTAACGTCTAATTAATTTAATTTTGTTCGCACAGTATACGGGAAATTTGTAAAATCACATCAGTTTTGAAGCACACAACGTTGTTGCGAATTCTTCAATTTGAACTTAAATACCGTGACTGAATTCCGATGACAGTTATCAACTTGATTTGTATTCAAGTTCGATGTCGTGACAACGCCCTACGAACATAGAAAGTTTTGTTTGATCTAAGGTAGAAGTATATATATAGGCGCCGTACTCGATTGATTTTCGAGATAACAGCTCTGACGTCTCAAAGTATTTAAAAAAAATAGTTTTCTGGGAAAATCTCTGAGAAGTAAATAATTGCATTGAAAAAGCTTCTAACATCGGAGATGACGGACGTTAAACTGAACATTCTCGCCACTTACGCCAACATTTTTTAAATTTTTTTTCACAAAAATCCATTTCCTCCTAAGATAAATCCTATATCAGCGTAAGCGTTATTTTGGATATCATTGAGCTATGTAAAGGCGTGTTACTGTGATTCTGTGTCCAGGTCAGAACTTAAAAAAATATTCTGCAGATTTGTTCAGTAACATATGTTCAGTTTTCAATTTTGCTAACCATAATTTCAACACCAGTTTCCGCCTCTAATTTCATTCTATGACTCATCACCTGCATTTTTAAAGAATGAACGCAAGATTTGTCGAAAACATAAGTTCTGGAGAATACAAGGCAGTGGATTTCGTGTCGCTTTCGAGATTCGATTTATGAATAGGTAAGCGAACAATCAAAATTGTTGAATTTCGAACGATATCAATTCACTTGAGATTCAAGAGCTTCTAATGTATCCAAAAAGTCAATGTTTGGTGTGGATTTAAGGCAGACAGCGTCAGCGGTTCATATTTCTTTGAAATCGACGTTGGACCATCATTCTCAACGACGAACACTATAGATCGATGATTTCTAACTTCTTTTGCTCTGAATTGAATGATCTGGATTCCAACTACATTTGGTTTGAAAAGGAAGCAACTTCGTGTCGTACTGCTAATTGGATATTTTGCCGAGAGATTTAAGGGCATGATAAGCTCAATTGGGAGGTGACGTGAACTGGCCACCGAGACCGTGATTTATGGCGCCAGAGTCATGGAAAATTGGATATTTCGGATGCGCTCCACTCAGAGAAGTCATGCTGGAAGATTTGAACGATTCTATTTTTCATACATCTACCAGGCCTTTAAAACGAATATAAAATTTCGGTGATATCTCACACACACCTTGATTTATTTGAATTTAAAGACGGGAAGCGCATAATAAAAGCCCATTAATTTAAGTATCAATTACTGTAAATAAATAAATAATAAAAACAAAATTATTTAATTTAATTTTAACAATTTACGTTACATTTCTCTGTATGTATGTTTGTAATGACAGTCTTGGTAATGATTGTAATGTATTGGTATTCATTAGTAAAGTTTACTGGGAATCACGGGAAAACAAACATTTTCACGTATTCCTTTGTATTTTGACGAACTTATTTTATTTTCTTCCTCCTCTGCGCTCTATGATAGGATAGTAACCCCCTTAGAATCTTTTTTAAAACAGTGTTTACTTTTACCCAACTTCTGTATGACTTCTCATTAGTGAGTACAAGTATAAGTCTACAATTTTTAAAGTTAATGACATAATTTGAGTCCCCTTATCATTTAACTTTAACGCTGAAGTTACTTTATATGTTTTGCATGTTATTTTTTATTTCCTGGTATTCTCAAACGTAAAACAGTGATTACATAGATATACTCGTATGTACATATAGCTCCGTGAAGGGTTGTTAAAAAATTGTACAGAGAACACTAACTTATTTGAAATCAGAGAGAGAGGAGGATAGTAGGTTCTTTATTTGCCATTATTAAGGCCTTTTTGTTAATAAGTTCAAGTATTAAATTCTATGTTTTCATATCATATTTACTATTCTAATCGATGTAAGATTGTTTTGTTTTCCGATTGAACAATCGTTATTAAAATATTGGGAGTATAAAGTGTGAGAGCAAGCAATATCGATAACTATAGCTTAACTGCTAAGAATGTCAAACAGTGTGGTCATTTCTGTTCAGTAAGGTTTGAAGTGGCTGTACTGTAGTAAGTTGTGAAGGGCTGTAATGACCAACTACGTATGTGCATGCTGAAGGGAATACTGATGCTGGAGCGCAAACTCTTGTAGAAGATGTCAAAATATCGTTTCGTCATCGTTTTCAACATGTTCACTTTTACCCTTCGATTAGCTGACAAATATTGCGAACAACTTTGTTTTATAAGCCTATGAAATATATCTCGTACAAGAATCTAAGTCCATCCACAATCGCTTGCTGTTTTGCTAATTAGGCTCATTTGGAACTGGCTAACAATGAAGATTTTTGTTAAACAATTTTGTTTACTAATGGAACCCACTTCTGGTAGAATAGCTACGAGAGTAAGTAAAATTGCCTTATTTGGAGCAACGACATTCTTCAACGAACACCATATATGTATGTCCTGTGTGTTAATTTTATCCACGAATGGCGGTACTTACTATTTAATATCCACTTCAAATGACAGATTTGAGAAGCATTTCATGGTAATTTTATATTTCTCTCTTAAAAGAACACCCTTTACATTTAAAATTATCAAAAATTTTAGAAATTTTACCATCGAAACGTACGAAAGTGTATACACCTTTTCAAATAACTTATGTATGTTTCCCAATATGTATGCATAGCTGCTACACAAAATTGTTTGATATTTTGTACTGTTAATAACAACTTTAACACAGACATATGCTTTATATGCGTATATATCACTTACTTCCCATAAATATGGTACACACAACATTATTTACCATGTTCAACACACGTAAATTTTAAATTCCGAATGGAAAAGGAAAATTTAATTCAAAAACCTAATTAAGTGGCCCCACATAACTTATAAAAAATAACATCAAATTAAATTATATTATTATTATTTTCAAATGTTATCTGAAACAAGAATAAATTTACTGCAATACGTGCCAATTATACCGACTCTTTACGAGCTACCCTAATTACATAATTTGTCATTACAAGCCTCTTGTCAGGATTACGGCCTAGTTTATCACACCACTAATGTTGAGTGCGTTAATTTTATACATGAGTGGCGGGACCTACAGTTTAAAGTCGACTCCGAATGACAGATTTTTGAGAAACTTTTCATGTCAATTTTATTTACTCTCAGAGTTTTTGCCAGAAATCTGCTGAGAGGAAATCGCTAAAGAAATTATTTTGTATACTTCGTTTTGATCGAGATGTCTAACTTAGGGTTTGAACCGTTGTCTCAAGTCTAATAAGCCACCACACTACCTACTAGACTACGGCCACTACGCCTTACAAGTTCACCTAAATCGTATTCGCGCGGTGGAAAATGATGAATGCAAGGCTTATAGTACCAGACATAACTCGTGTTAGAGGAGTGGATTGGAAAGTTAAAGACGTTTGTACAGAATACAGAACTCCTATAGAAGGTGGAATCCCTAAATGGTGATCGGACAACAAGCGTAGTAGCCATCATAAAGCTTCTTAAACTTATAGTTCGCATTCAATGGTGGCGGTGGTGTGAGAAGCCCAGCCGTAATCCTGCATTATTGGCTGTACTGAACAATAATGCAATGTAGTGTTCAATTGTGAATAAGAAAAATAAATAAAGAAATAAAAATCCATCTTAAAAATTATTTGTGGCGTAAAAGAAAAGTTGAATTTCACTCTATCAGAGCTGTTTTTTTTTAACTATTTTGCGAAGGAAAGGGCAAACGTTTCTTTTGAAATCAGAAAAAGAAACACGCACACTTACTGCATTATATGGTAACAAGAAAAGCGTCAACATAAATTCCAATTGAACAAAAATTTTTGCTTTGAAAATATCTACAGAATAAAGGAAAATGTGAAAAGAGAAGAAACGTTTTTAAGGAAAGCATAAAACTAAAAACTTACACTGACACTCTCAAAGTCATACAAACTAATGCACGTACTTAATAAAGTTTGTTTTGAAAAAGTTAAAAAAATTATTCCCACACACATACAAGCACACATTCATGTTTTGTGCTAAATTTTGTTTTCAACCACAGAACCCTGTTTTGCTGCTGTTTAATAAGCCTGTACTGTTGCTAATGGTCTATTTATGTGCACGAGATTTTGAGTTGGGTATCTGTATCTTTGTGAATAGCATTTATATGTTTCCTTTTGCAATTGTTGTTGTTATATTTACAGGGTGGGAAATTTAAAAGTTTAATTTTAAAAATGCTATAAAACAAAAACGGGTTGTAATTTTGCCAAATTTCTTTTTTTGTTGCGAAGCACAATTGTTCCGGTTAGAAATGGAATATTATTTCACTTACATGGCCTTCAAGTGCTCAATTGTCTCTGGATTGTCGCCATAATACTTTTCATTAACGGCGCTCCACAGAAAATAGTCCAACGGTGTCAAATCGCAGCTTCTTGGCGGCTAATTAACACCGCCATTTCGGCTAAATAAATGGCCATCAAAAGTTTGACGCAATAAATCGATCAATCATGTTGAAACCAAACATCATGCCTACCCTAAAAAAAAGAATCAAGCCATCCGGGCTTGAATCAATCCATATCGGTCACAATAGTACGGTAAGTACGGTTTGGCTTGAATCAAGTACAAAAGAGTTGAATCAAGCCCGAATCAGCCAAGTACAAAAGTGTTGATTTTAGCGCGATTTAAGCCTTTTTGGGATCAAAGTGATCTCATCATGTATTTGGTTTAAGCATATTTTTTCTTGATTTAAGATCGAATTCGTACTTGATTCAAGAGAATCAGAAGTTGAAGTAATCCTTAAGCGCACTTGTTTCAAGAATTATAAAGTTGATTTAGGCTAGATTAACTTATAAATGGGATCGAATTGAGGCAAATCGTACTTTATTCGAGCACAATGAACTTGATTTAAGCCCTAAATTATACTTGATTTAAACCTAAATTTATCCAAAAACGAGCTTGTTTCAAGAATTTTGAACTTGATTTAAGCTCGAACTCGTACTTGATTTAATCCTAAAATCGATTGATTTGAAAAAAATGCAAGTCATCTACACAAAAAAATGCAAGTCATCGACCGCAATAATAATACAAGTCATCTACCAAAGAAATGCAACTTGCGAAAAATACGACATTTTGTTGGATATATATTGTATAAAACACATGAACTAAATGAGAATTATTAAAATTTTTACTTTTGAACTTAAAACCCATAATTCCATAACTCAAATAACAAATAAGTCAAAATTACACTTTTTTTAGATAGATTTGAGCTTTTTAGTGTTGATTTTAGTAATATAAGGTTTAGTTTTTCACATCAATCCCGTTTTTTGCTTGTTTTAAGCAAACAATAGCCAAAACGGGCTTAATTTTTCAAGCACGTTTTTTGGCTTAAATTGAGAATAGAAAAGTTGATTTTAGCACGCCGTTTTTCTTTCTGTGTATCAATACCATGAAGAGGGAGTATAAAAAAATTTGCTATCATGATGCGATGGGTGTCTCCATTGAGCGTAATGGTTGCGCTGTCCTCACTTTCAAAGGAATATGGGCCAATGATACCTCCGCTCCACAAGCCGCACCAAACAGTTACTCGTAATGCGTGCATTGGCTTCCGTAAGACCACGTGTGGGTTTTCTGAGCCCCAAATATGGCAATTTTGCTTATTAACGTATACAACAAGATGAACATAAACTTCAGCCGAAAAGATAATTTTTATTTTTGGCAAAATCGACATCATCGTGCACTTTCTCTTTGGCCCAGCAAATCCCAACGCTGCTTAAGCGTAAATCGATTCATTACGTTCAGTGGAGATAATATATTGAATGACATACATAAGTATTGTCAGATTCGAAATATCAGATGGTTCAGATTTAACCCGATAGATGTCCCACCCTTATTATTGGGCCTCATGCGCAGTTTAAAAAGTTTATTTTTGAAGTTTTAGAAACTGAAGTTGACTCTGAGCTTTAACACAGCATCTCAGGCAAGCGCAATATCTCACCGAAAATTCCAATTCTTCCTCTCATAGAAAAATTTAGTCAAACAGAATGTCTGGACCTTAAATTGAACCAATGTATCTCAAAATTCCAAACAAGAGGAACTTGACGGAATGTGGAAACTCTTTAAAGCACAGTGTTATTGCTCGCATACTAACTACACATCTTATGAGTGCTTTTGGAGCCAGAACTAAGGCCATAATAAGCCAGCTTTCACTGAATAGATCTAGCATCGACCACATCTAATAGTCTACGAACAATAGTGAAATAATTTGTAGAATGAAAATTTTAGCTCTGTTTGTAAATAGACATTGAAGAATCTATTGATATAGTAGGTAGGTAGGAAATCTAGAGGTGGCTGCCCATTTAAGTTGGACACACTTTGGCCACATAGAGCCCATTGTGTTACCACAGTTTTTCGCTATCCCCTAGTCCCGGAACCACTCTGAGCACCTAATGAAGGGACTTAGATTTTCAATGTCAATCCGTGAGAGTCATGAAAAGTTTTTCCAAATATCTGTAGTTCGGAGTGGACTTTAAACTGTAGATCCTGCCACTCATGTATAGAATTGACACTCATAACATGGATGGTGTGTGAAGCTAGGTCGTAATCCTACCTAAATGGTTGAAATAACCAATTAAGTGAGTAAGGAAGTAAGTATGTACAAATATGAACATTTTTCATTGTTAACAAAATTGTTTGGCATGTCGTTTAAAGTCAAAGTTGCTTTTCCCAGCCTTTCTAATTTATTTGTGACTTATTTCACATTTTTACTACAATTTCTTCTTTGATCTTACATTTTATTTGCCTTTCCATTCTTTTTTTTTCTAATCGGGGTTTCCTTTTTTTTTATAAAATTTACCACTTGATGTTCAAATATCGTAAATCATGTTAAGTTGCCTTTGTTGGGTTATATACTATCTGCGTATATATATGTATGTATGTCCTTATGTACTTGGTAACATACTATATAACCATGGTCGTGATACACAAACGCGTATATGTATGTGTATTTATATGCAAATAAATATATGTATGTATACAGACACCCTTTTTAAATACTGCCACACACACAGCTGCGCAGATATTTACCTCACCTTTACGAAAAATAAATTCATATTTATTTAAACACTTATTGCGACAATAGAAGGGTAGTTCAATATATTAAAAAAATTAAAATAAAAAGTCCAAATAATCTAAAGAAATAATACTCAAAAATACTAAAATCCTACGATTGGTTCTGTAACGTCTTTCTTAATACTATCGCTTTGATTGATACTCACCATGCTGTTCGGTATCAATAGGCATTACTCCTCATGTCTAGTATTAGATGTTAAGCTATGTATTTAATGCCGTACAGTTTACAAATATGTGCTCTAGTGATTTATTTTCCTTATCACAGTATCTTCATATTGGTTTTTATGGCCCCTTTCGTGCCACTGTGGCACAGAAGGAAACGAAAAGGCGGACGAACTGGCACTGAGGGAACCGGAGAAGTCTAAGAAAGAGATGATAGAGGTGTATGCACCCCTACAAGAGTACTTTTTGAAAGAGGGTCTAACATACCTGGTTTACGAATTTCAAGGCTGCTGTGTCCGGCAGTGGAAAGAGGGAAAACCAAGGAAATATTTGAGCTCGACAAGAGAATGGTTCGCACTCTAACAGGAATTTAAACTGGACACTACGCTATTGTCAGTTTCGCTGACAAGTTCACTAGGTTACTGTAAAAACCGGTAGGATGTGGAAGTATGGGAACACATTTTTTGTGCGTGCCCTGAACTTTACTCCAGACGTCATCGATTTTTGGGTGATAGGACGTTTGAATGATGGCGAACGTGCCCCTATGGCAACTAGCCGATTTCATTTGAAGTTCGGGGTGCTTCAAACCCACCACTAACAGATCATAATAAGGGGGCATATCTCACATTGAGTAACACAATGGGCCACTGAGTAAACTTGCCTGTGAACGGCAAGCTATCTGCTAACCTAACCTAACTTAACCTATAAAACAAAGATTTTGGCTTGACTGTCGTCTGAATGTACATACGAGTATATAAATGAATAGATTTCGCTTGCGTTGGTAGCCAGCTGTGCATAGTAAGAGATGTCTTAGATGCTGTAGTGAAAAATTTCGAAGTTTTTCTTGAGTTACCATATGAACCTCTCTTATTAAGATTTCATATAAAATACATGAATAAATGGTTATACGGATGGATGTCTGTTTGCTTGGTTGGTTGTATTGATGTAGGAGTCCGCAGCTCTCTGGCTTTTGGTTTTTACAATTTTAATTTCATGTCTTTTTTGTTTATTTACTTTCAGTTTTTAAGCTGCTTTTCTGTTCTTTTCCATTTTAAGCGCCGTGTGCCGTGTGTGATTACCTCAAGCAGCTATAAAAAATTTAATTATAATTTTAATTCAACCGTTATTAGCATGTCTTTTAATTATAATTTGGCCTTGACACACTTACAAATTAAGGAACGTTGTTACACTCCACATATTCTACTTCAAAGCTGAAATCATTTTAACATCCTGGCGATGTTTGTCTTTATTTTTGTGCTTTATTAAGCAATTGCTTAGCTTTTCCTTTGTATTTGCTTCATAGAACGCTAAATTGGCATTAGAAATTGAATTATGACCACCACTACCACACTTTATATTACAATAGTTAGTGGTTGTAGTGGTGGTTAGTTTCATTTACATCAACGAAAAGAAAAATTGTTAACAAATTTTTTATTCGCAACACCATAAAATAAACGCAAACGAGAACAGTGTTTCTACGGTCTCTTCTTACACAGTTTTTTTCTGCTCATTATGCTAAAGTACTGTGTAGTGTTTATTACAATTTATTTTTCTTTGATATATCGTTGTCATCGTCGTCTGTATAAAATGTCGTTTCTTTTGAAATTAATTTCGCTTGTTAAACATGTTTCTTTAGAAGTTGGCAAGAAAATACGATGTTGTTGGGTAGCAAAAAAAATTTAAAGTCTTATCAGCATGCAAGTCTTACCAGCGTCATTATCAGTATGGGGAAGTTTTCGTAAGGCAAGAGTATCATTGTTTATGGTAATAATAGTTGCTTAAAAGTTTTAAAAAATAATGAAGTGAGACAAAACTAAAGTTTATCCTTGTAAGCTGACGAAATTTTTTAATGCGTACCCAGTGAACATATACATATATATTGGTAACAATAGGACTCGTTTTAATCTAACAATTACAAATTAACAATAAGTATTCGAATCTTAAATTTACCACATAGACAACGGCGATTTCATATCCCATCATATTTAGAAATTGAGCATTCTGGCCCAATATTATCCATCTGTTAAACAATTTTTGTTTAACAAATCTACTACAACTGTTTTAGCACCGGTAAGCCTTCACTTGCAGTCCTAGAGAGTCTCTGTGGAAACACTTTCAGGGAAGTAACGAAAAACCAAAGAACGTAAGAATAAAAAGTATAAAAAATTAAATCTGATGTTGACATTGGGGGAAAGACAGAAATGTAAAGAAAACAAAAAAGTAAAAGGGAAGAAAGTAATGGAAATGTTCCGTAGATAAATGCTATACCCATTAGCAAGTACCGTCAACAAACTCTACTCGATTTTCAAGCTCTATAAATTGTCTTCCTAGCCATTTTTGCCTACGCACCTGTAGATGATAATTGTGACATAAAATACGACCCACTATTTCTCCTGCCTCTTTACATGGCCTACAGAAACAAAAGAATTCTCTGTTCCATCTATTGCTCCTGTGTCTAAAACCATGCTCCTTTAAGACTACTGTAATAACTCCCAACTCGCTCTCATACGTGCTTAAAATTAGTTTCGTTTAAATTTAATTTTTTGATTAAACACCAGCCAACTTACTTACTTAATTATTCATTACCATTCTTTTAGTCAGGATTTCAACCTGACTTCTCACACCACTCAAGTTGTGTGTGTTAAATTTATTCCTGAATTGTAGAATCTACATTTTAACGTCAACACCGATCAACAGATTTAAAAAATTTTTCACGGCAATTTTATTTACTCTCTGAGTTGTTGTGAGAAAACAGCTGAGAAGAAGTCGCCGAAAAAATATTTTTTCGTATCCTCTTATGAGTGAGGTGTCTGTGTCGAGCTCTTGTCTAATAAGCCACTACCTACTTGGCGACGGCTACTGCAAGTATTCGAATTTTAAATATAATGTCCGGGGAAGTAGCATCCATCTTTTGCAGATGTAAGTATTCAAAAAGGCCTTACGATTGTAAATCTATGGTGCATGTCAGTGTGGTCAAGGATATACTTAAGCGGGATCACAATGGAAAAATATTGTCTCCTATGTAAGATAATATCGCGGAAATTTCTGGTAAAATATCTGGGTATATCGCTGTATAGTAAATTGACATTCAAAGTTCATATCGAGCCATAATGATATGCAGAAAGCTTGCAGAGAAATCTCGGGTATATAACCTAGGATTTTTACACTTACTATGTACCAAGATGGCCAAACCAAAAACAGCGTGTAGGGTCATTGTACAGGCAGACTGAAAACAGTTTAAGTGGAGCTGGGCAAGATACAGAGATTTGAAATTGTTAGTATAACAGAGGCAACGTATACCTGTCATACAGCAGTGCTCTAAGCTTTGTTAGATTTTAGTCCGCTGAGAATATCGAAGATAGTATGGTACTGTCTGATAAAGCTGAATTGGCATGGGAAATAGGGTTGTTGCCACCTGGGATCTAGGTTATGTTGGCATATCGCGGCAATAAGGAGGCAGATGAGTTTCCGAGGAGGAGAGCTTTTACCCAAAGATTATGCACTAGAAGTATAGTCAGACCAATGTTGACTAAAGGGGACATTGTTTGGTTCAACAGAATAAATTTAATACCACTCAAATATAGTTGAACAATTTAGTTGGTTTTATAATCGAGGTAATGAAAACCTGTTCTATAACGGTGCTGAAAGACTCTGCTGAATTTAAATACATTGCACATGGTAGTAAAAACTAGTGCTATGGAGACTATGGTTAGGATAATAGGAGACAAGTCTAACACGAGATTTTCCAATGAACTTTGTGACCTAATGAATCGAGTGACTGACAGGTCCCTCCTTAAGTGTACAAAACCAGTAGACTTGATTATTTTGGAATGAGACTTAGTAACGGAAGTGCGTAGAGTAACGTGGAGACTATATCCTCTTCCACAAGAGGAAGCAATCTAAAGTATACAGGCGGACTGAGAATAGATAGTGGCTCATAAGAGGAAGTTTTAGTTTGCAAAGTTAAGTCTATGCGATCGAAAGACGTGCTAAATTCAAATTAGGCAGGCGGTGCAAAGCCATTCGACCACACGGCTTTTATGAGGCTAAGTCGGAAATTTTGTGGGACTATCGCAGGTTACTTCAGAAATTGCGATATGAAACAGGCAGAAGAGTTTGCAAGGACTTAGCTTTCACTTCAGAGCCTAGGGTGGGTTAGCAGTGATGTTCGAAAGACTATATTCAGTGAAAGGCACAACTGGTTTGTGAAAATGGTTTGACGCAATCTAAACTTTTGTTGGGTAGAGGAGGAGATTTGAGCAGACTATCAGAATATCAGACTATCCAGGAATAAGATGAGTACAGGAGGAAGACTCAATATACGTTTGTTTGGCATGGTAATCATCTCGAAACCAAGATGTATAATCTATAATGACAAGAACAAATCATCTTAAAATATACTTGGAAACACTGGGGTGCATATTAGGTGTTGAGTATGGAATTGTCTTTTTTGACAACATGCAACATTCCGAAGATTGTCAGGGTGATAGGTTTGAATTCGTCGTAGTCTAGCAGACAGTGTGGTGACTTATTAGACGAGAGTCCAACGAAATATGAAAATTCTTTGTTTCAGAGACTTCCTCTCAGCAGTCTTCTGGGAAAAACTGTGAGAGTAAATCAACTCGTTCAGAGTTGACACTAAATTTTTAGTATCGGCACAAATGGATAGAATTAACATACACAACACGAGTGATGTGAGAAGCTAGGTTGTAATCTTGACTAAATGGTTGTAATGACCAAATAAGTACGTAACGGGTTTAGAGGTGACATTATAGAGATACCCTATATTGCTTGAGGGCACATGACGACAGTTTACTACTTGTTTAATATAATGGACAGAGGGTTTTTAGAAACCTAATGTGTACTTTGATTGGGAATGGTTGAGAGACTTAAGGGACTATTAGTTTTTAGAGGAACATGAGCGTAAATCCCATTTTGACTGTTTGTGTACATTACATACAATCGAACCATTATTTGAACCTTTTCAGGAAAGCTAAGGATATTGCCACTACTAGTTTTACCTACAATAATGCAAGCTTGAACTTATGGTATGATATGATATACTATGATATAGATTACTATTACAAATAAAAAATTGAAATGTTTTATTCGTGACTTTTTTAATGCTAATGGTTCATTTGCAAACTTGCAAATCCAGGGGCAATGTTCTATCATATGCACAGCATTGGCATACTTGGAATATGATGATGAATCTGTCATAACATTACAATTAGTATGCACAACGAGAAGCTTTTAAGAGAATATTTTCGATAAAATAAGGAAAGAAAATGATGCCAATATAAATCCCTTACTTTTCTGAAGTATGCAAATAAAAAGTATCATTTTATCTGCACAGAAAAAAAAAACACAATTGTCTTGATAATATACTTAGGAATGTATAAATAATAAATCCCTTTAAAAAGAAAAGAAAACGGATTTATTAACATATCCTTATGAATTCTATTGTTCACATATTTGATAAATGAAAACCTTAAAAAAGTAATAAGAAGGGACCATACAAAAATTAAAAGAATAAAATACCTCATATGAAGTATAGTAAAAATTTAAGTGCGTCATTATACGTGCATATGCGCGTATGTTGGCAGTATGTTTTGCCATGAAAGTTTTTTAAAATTTATTCCCCAAATCAAAATTATCGCATATTTAAACGTACAAGTGTATTTAAACACACTCATAAAATTTTCTATCTAAAACACATACTTAAAGAAACATTCACACTTAAAAGGAATTACTCACGTACTTGTAACCGTTACATTTACTGTTAGTATTTAGTAATATAAATAATCTTTTTCCCTCTCTTTTATAATTGAAAAGCTTTCAAGAGAATTTGTAATTCAAAGCAATTGAAATACAAGAAACCTCTTAAAATATACTATGTATCTATGTAGGTGTACCGCTATGAAGTGAGCGTCAAGGTGCAAATGGCTCCATAGGTAAAATTTTTTTTGTTGAGTTGTAATGGCGTTGACTTTTGTCAAACATATTCGGGAGACATCAAATCAGTGAACGAACAAAATCATATTTTTTCATCGTATTGATGATCCTGATCTGCTGAAAGCATTAATTTTTTTCCGTTTGAAGAAAATTGCTAGAGAGTCGCTTCGAATGCTTGTCCAGGCATATGGTGTTCATGCTCTATCAGACGCAAAATGAAGAAGAAGGTTTCTACGGTTCAGAGATAACAATTTGCGATGTAAGAAATGAAGAACTTGGAAGACCACCAGAAAAATGTGAAGAATTGCATACAATCTTGGATAAGGAGGACAATTTGAGTCAGAAACAAATGGCGCAAATGTTAAATGTTGCCCAACAAACAATTGCTGACAGTTTAAAAGCTTTTGAAAACAACCAAAAGTCTGGAGAATGGGTTTCACATGAATTGAATGACGGACAGATGGAAAATTGAAACACCACTTATGAAATGTTCCATAGTATTGCGAACATACCCCTTAAACTATATAGGTCAACCCATTTCATTGTTCAGCACCTGAAGTGCTCCCAGGTGTTTTGTTCTGGGATGTATTAGTAACTCACAGGTTCCAAGAATGTGTACCAACTTACTTAAGTGGTCATTACAACCCTTTTAGTCAGGATTACGGTCTAGTTTCTCACACCACTTATGTTGTGTGTGTCCGAACGATAGATTTTTGCGAAACGTTTCATGGCAATTTTATTTTATTACATAAAATTTTTGGAGGAAGACAGCTGAGACGAAGTCGCCGAAGAAATATTTTTTCATATTTCGTTGAGTTGGGGATCTCTGACCTGGGGTTTGAACAGAGACCTTACATCTAATAAGTCAACACACTACCTACTAGACTACTACGATTTCATCACTCAGGTTGTGGTGTGTGTTAATTATAGCCATAAGTGGCAGAACCTACAGTTTAAAATAAACTCCGAACGACATATTCTTAAGAAACTTTTCATGACAATTTTATTTACTGTCATAGTTTTTATCAGCAATCTTCTAAGAGCAAGTCGCGAAGAAATATTTTTCATATTTTGATTTGTTCGAGATTCTGAGCTGGGATTTGAAATACGACCTCATATCCAATAAGCCGATACACCATCACCTAGACTACAGCGACTTCATATCATATCATCACAGTTAAATCTGCGCCAAGGTTTAGAAATTGAGCATTCTGGCCCAATATTATCCATTTCTTAGAAAATGTTGTTTTGTTTAGCAAATCTACTACCACTGTATTAACAGAGGAGCATCTTCACCTGGAGTCCTAGTGAGTTTCTGTGGAAACACTTTCGGGGAAGTAAAGAAAAAGCAAAAAACGTAAATAGAATGAAAATGATATCTGATGTTGACATTGTGAGCAAAAGAGAAATGTAAAAAAAAACAAAAAAGTAAAAGGGAAAAAAGTAATGGAAATGAAAAAAAAGATGTCATAATGTTGCATAAATAAATAATATACAAACGATTGCCGTTTAGCAAGTCCCTTTCACAAGCTCTACTAGATTCGCTGGCGTACACTCCTTCAGATTTATCAGTTCCTCTATAAATTGTCTACGTACCTGTAGACAATGTTAGTGACATAAAATATGATAGCCTGCTTGTGCTATCTCTTCACCTGACCTACAGAAGTGAAAGAAACCTCTGTTCCATCTATTGATCCTGTGTTTAAAAGAACCGTGGTCCATTAAGACAATTGTTTGAAAGAACAACTCCCTCTTGTTCATGTTTAAGATTAATTTCGATTCTGTAGAATACAAATTTGTCTCTTGCGATCCTGCAGTCCCATCTACATCGTCATGTACTGTTAGTGAAACGAACTTTTCGATAAATTTAAAGGAGATTATTAACCGGAGATTAAGGAGATTATTATTAAAGGATTATTATTAACTATTTGATAGTTCTATAGCTGATTCTGATCCTGCCAGTACATCTTCAATTCCAGTTGTGTGTTACGACATAATGATCAGGTCTACAGCATAATTTAATACGATAAATCGACGTAAGGACCTTGACCTCCCAGAGGATATGTTACTTCAAAATATGTCCTTTAAATGCTGCCTGCTTATCCACATAATATGTTACTCGTGGGGTCTTCGTTATTCTTTCGTTAACTAGTACCGTGGCCTTAACTACCGGTAGAACTACCGCCTGAGAGACGCTACATTCCTCCTGAAGACTATACAATTCAGGTCCCACAGGTGAATACAACTGCACAAGTGCCCATCTTTATATCAGATTCATTTGTGAAGATATTCCAGTCTTCGAAGAGTTTATCCATAACATCCGTTCATCACATAAATCGTAGTGGTGTGTTGCCTTAATAGACGTGTGGCGGTGGTTAAAAACGAAATATGAAAAATATTTCTTCGTGGACTTCCTCTCAGCAGTATTCTGGCCCAACACAGTGAGAATAAATAAAATCGGTCGTTTGCGGTCGACTTTAAACACTAGGTCCCATCAATGGTAAATAAAATTGATGCCACAACAAAGGTGGTGTTAGAAGCTAGGTTTTAATCCTTGCTAAATGGTTATAATGACCATGTAAGTAAGTCTCACAAATGACCATGTAAGTAAGTCTCACAAAAATCAAGTCTTTTAGCCATATAATCCGTGCAGTCAACCATCGAGCGGTTTTCCCTGCTAGTTAAGCGCATAGATTCAGTTTAAGAGGATTCTAAAGAATTCTACTTTGGTCGTTGAGTATGGTTTGTGAAGTAAATTTAATAATCTTAAGTTCCTTGTTTTTTTCACTGCAAGAAGGTGGTCACAATAAATCTTATTTCAAAAAGAAAAAAAAAAACAAATAGAAAAACAATTCATTTGTAATTGTTTTAAACAAATTCGATAGAAAATAGGACGAAGGATTTCATTTATTTACATTTAAATTAACTTGGGCGGTGGATTAAATTTAGCATATAAATTGAGTTATCGAAACAACAACAACACCAACAATAATAACATAAAAGTATTGAAACAAAAATCCTCTCTTCATAGACAGTAAAATTGATCCTTTCATAAGAATTTAAAAAAACAAGAAGAGTATCCTTCTTTACGCCTTTTGAATATACTCTCTCATGGTGCTGCAGAACGTAACAAAATTTAAAGCGAATTAAAGGCACATAGCGAATACAAATCAAATATAATTCACAGCCTTAATGATTATGTGAATGTCGCTGGAAAATGAAATTTTATTGGGAATAACGCGAATGATTAGGAATCATCTTAAAAGTAAAAGAAACACAAAACCTCACCATCCTTCCCAAAACCAAAATCAAATATTATTGAATGAAAATCTGTTGTTTCTGCCTTGAGTTTTTCTTTCATCAATATTTAGTTGGGATTTTAATACAATAAAATCATTTGAAATGATAGAATGAACAAGTGAATAAATGACTTACAAACGGAGACAATGATTGGCTGACAGTTTGGCAGACTAACGGCCTTTGCTTGACTTTTGCTGACCTGAAAGGCAAACATCAATAATGGTTGTGTAGTGAATTGTTAAAGAGAAAAGTCAAGTAAAAGAAAATTCGAAAGACATCATAAGAAAAATATCAAAAACCATACCAGAAAGCCCATACAAAAAAAGAGGTAAAAAGAAATTGAAAGATTTGTAAATTTGAAAATTAACACTAGAAAGATGGGAGAATTAATATACCTTAAAAGACGGGTAGGGGTCATTTGACTCCCTTTAAGTTTTGATATCGAGATCGTGAAACAGGTCAATAATGTTGTGATTTTTTTTTGGAAATCTGTCTTTTAAACGCATCCAGCGTATACAAAACGTTTTGATTTATTATGGGTTCCGCATAGGGGTTTCTGGTATATTTCACACATTTTATTTATTTTATTTTTGCAGCCAGTTTTATTACAATGTCGTCATTTTATCGATTGAATATGTGAAACTTGTGGTTGAATTTTCACCGCTTGCGGTTGCTCGTCAATGTGACTGAGTTCAGATGCTACTTGTAAAATAAATTCCCTTCTCCGAATTTTTTTGTCTGTTACTTTTTGGAATAACACCCATGCATTTATTGCTGCCAAGTCCAATATGTTGAAAAAAACTTGTACTGGCCATTTGGTCATTTGGTCAACAACATCAACGCCAAATTTAGTTGAATTACAAAAAGTCACGGTATTGGGTTTACGTTTGCTATTACCTTCATCTATTTCAACCACATCGTGCAAAATACTCAGCAATAAAACATTTTTGTGTCTCTTTGCTTGGTAAACTGTCAGAAGGCACTTATTTTTTTCGGTTTTTAGAACTTCATGGGCATGCAAATTTAATTTCGATATGGTCGAACATCCCGTCTTGCTTTATTGACTGTCCGGGGAAACCGTTGAGCAGATATATTGATTTGACATCCTCTCTTGTAGGAAAGAGTTGTTCGTCGACAGCGATTTTTTCACCTGGTCTATAACAAGATTTGCAATTTTCAATAAAACGGCTCCAAACATACGAAATTAGGGCGAACTTATATGTCTTTAGTCTAGTAGATCTTTCTTCTCGCACGTCAAAACGAATATTTTTCATTATTTCTTTGAATCGGTCTCTAGACATAGTTTGTGAAAAAAAGCAACTCCCCATTTTTTGTTCCATAAATCTTTTACAGATACTGAGATGAATTTGTCCAGTTCTTGTATAGATATAATCCAGTTTGTATCGCCAAGTTGTCTATGTGCATCAGCCTGCGTACACTTTTGGATGTGACGCAAAATTGTATCATCAAAATTGTATCAACTAATTCGTTGTTTTGCGTAATGGGTAGCTCCATGTTCAACCAAAATGTTACGGGCAGCAAGACGACCTGGTGTGGAACTGTTTTGAGAACAAGTTTTCCAAAGAATTCCTCCTGCTGACCGCCTGTCGTGTTTATTTTCTACAATTGATGGAATTTGACATAGGCCGCGTTGTTCTGAAACTGAGTGCCGTTGGCTACTAGAGAAAACCAACAAAAAATAACGGCATTTTTATAAACAAAAATTTGGTGTGCATGTTTTCTCTGTTGCAATTATTTCATGAAATAAACATTGGGAAAAGCAATTGATAAAATAAATAGCGGCAGTCAGATATGTGAAGGGTCAGGTGACCCCTCTCCGTCTTTTTAGGTAGTTGCCTTAATAACTGAAATTTGGAATACCTAAATAAAAAAAAATTACTTTTAAATTAAATTTTATGGAGTATTATTAAAAGTCACGAAGTAGGAAGTCTGTGATATAATTCATAAGTGAAATATTAGCAGTTAGATTTGTAAATGGGTCAAATGACCCCTGTCAGTCTTTCTAGTGTTAAAGCATACAAATTAACACAAATTAACACAGTCACTAAATTCAAGCTTTTGTTTTTTATTTGTATGTAAACGTTACGTTATGTTAAATTGACTGCCGCCCTGCTAACTGGGTTTCCATAAAGTCCCAATGTAAAACCGATAACACTTATCAAACAATTGTAGCTTTTAACTGGCATTCGTTAGCCATTATGATATGTAGGTGTTGAACCGTGTTCAACATATTTGTTATAGACTTTAAAAGACTTTAAATTAATATTTCTTCATATTACTTTATTGTTACACAGTTAATAAGCGAATGATCGTATGATCGCAATTTCTTATTACAGTTATTTAGTAGAGAATATACAAAAGAGAGTACTAAAAATACTGGTTTTCTAAATGTACTACGTTATTACCATTAGAGTGGGTACTTTAATAAATGTACAATACATGACATCTTCCCCTTTTTAATTGAGCTTTACAAGATATGTAAAATAATTAATATTAATAATATACATTGGTGTTGTTTACACAAGGAATTCGTTTTCTTTAAAGGTTTACTGTTCATTGTTAACATTATTTTTAATTCAAATTGTATAATGTATAATACATATTTTTTTAATTCATTATTTACATTATAATACATATGGCTATATATTAATGTTTTTTATTATTATTATTTTTTTTTTTTTTAATGATTGTTGCTTTATTTATATTGAAGTCTAAGCGGTTTCTTTTTTATACGATTTGATTTTCGAATAGATATTGATTCATGTAAAATTTTCTTTTCCCTTTTTTTTCTTAGTTTTTTATGAGGCATACATTTATTTTTATTATTTATATTAATAGTGTCTTTTACTTCTGTATTTAATAAAGGGTGATATTTATCTTCTAGTTTTGAAAAGCGTAATTGATTTTGGTGAACATATTTAATGGAGTTATTAATATTTACAAGATAAGTATAAGAACTAATTTGTTTAAATATGGTTGCTGGTATCCATTTAATATAGTCTTTGAAATGATTTCTATATAATACTTTATCTCCTGTTTTAAAAATACCTTCCGTTTTCTTCGCCACATTCTTATTTATAACTCTATTAATATTTGTCTTCGTCACATTTTTCGCTAATGAATTTATTAATGTTTTTGGTGTAAATGAAAAAATTAAACTTGCTGGACTTTGTTTTGTCGGCGTGCAGGGTGTATGGTTATAACACATTAAAATTTTATCTAGCTTTGTTTGTATCGGTAGAGAAGTTAATTTTTCATCTGATAAGTATTTTTTTAAACTATTTTTTATTGTTTGAACTCCGCGTTCGGCCAATCCATTACTTTGAGGATGATAGGGCGGCGTTTTTCTTAGACAAATATTTAGATTCTTAGCAAAGTTTTCAAAATGAAAAGATGAAAATGGTGGACCGTTATCTGTAACTATTTCCTTTGGATATCCAAATATTTTGAAAATTGACAATAAACTATTACACAAACTTGGGGAATCGGATTTTATTAAATGTTTTATCTCAATAAATTTTGTAAATGAATCGATATAAATGAGAAATGTCTTTGCCTCAAAATAAAATAAATCTAAATGAACTCTTTCAAATGGAATACTACTTAATGGCCATTTACTTACAGTCTTTTCCCTGGGGACTCTTTGAGTTGACTGGCAAGCAAAACATTTTGAGACATATTCCTCAATGCAGTCGTCTATTTTTGGCCACCACACTGAACTGCGAGCGAGCATCTTCATTTTCACAATACCATCATGATTCTCATGAAGGGCTTCGAGAACTTCGTTACGCAGTTTACTCGGTATGATCAACCTATCTCTATAATAAACACAATCGTTGTCCGTGGACAAAGCCTTACGAGATGAATACCAATATTTAAGATGGTCCTGTACTTTTACTGGCCAATTGTTTCTTACATAATGTATAACTTCCTTTAAAACTGAATCATTTAAAGTGTGTACTTTTACCTTTTCGAAACTTATAGGCAACTGTATCACATCTACGAGGTTATTCATCATTTCCACCTGAGTTTTACCATCCAAAGGTAGGCGAGACATGGCATCCGCTGGTGCATTACGTTTTGCGGGACGATATTTAAAATCATATTCATAAATGGATAATGTTACCGCCCATCTCTGCAATCTTGAAGCTGTAATGCTAGATGTGTCTCTATTGGGATTAAAAATTTCCTTTAACGCTTCGTTATCACTACACAATGTAAATTTGTGACCATATATGTATTTATGGAATTTTTTTTACTCCAAACATAACCGCTAGTGCTTCACGGTGTATTTGAGAGTATTTTCTTTCTGATGGACTTAAAGTACTAGAAGCAAACAAAACGGGTCTCTCAACACCATTTACTATGTGAGCCAGAACAGCCCCTACACCATAGGGACTGGCATCAGTAGTTAGTACTATAGGTTTGCTTGGATCGTACAACTCTAATAAATTGTTATTTAAAAGTAATTGTTTTGAATTTTCAAAACATTTTTGAATATTTTCCGTCCATATAAATTTATTATCTTTTTTAAGCAGATCATATAATTCCTTTAAATTTGAGGACAAATTTGGTATGAAACTTCCATAATAAGTTAACATGCCCAAGTATGACTGTAACTCTGTCAAATTTTTGGGACATGGAGCATCAATAATTGCCTTAATCTTCTCGTTATTTGGCCTCAATCCGTCCTGAGAAATGACATGTCCCAAATAACTAATTTCCGTTTCAAAAAACCTGCATTTCGTTAAATTTATCTTAATATTATATTCGTTGAGTTTACCCAAAACCTGAAATAATCTACTTTTTGTGTCCTGTATGTTAGAACCTCCTATTAAAATGTCGTCCAAGTAACATGAAGTACCTGGTATACCTATGTGATGTACACAAGTAACCGTCAGCCAAAATAATAAAAGGCACATGACGAACAAAAGCATTTTTACACTATACAAAAAAAAATAGTGCTAAAGGAAATTGTTACGAAAGGACTGCGGGAGCCATATATATATCGGTCCTTCCAGTAACAAAACCCTGTCCATACAGAAGTTTTTATTTATTAAAGACTCCCTATTTTTAGGTATAATTTATGTATTCTAAATGGATTATCTGACTGTAATGTTATATAAAAGCCCGATTACAGTCATTTGTAACGAGAGCAAAAAAAATTTACATACGAAAAGACATATTTTATTGTCATAACTAATTTAAAAGCGGTATCTGGTGTTATTGATACGCCTGTCTCAAAACCCGCCACTAACCTTGGCCCTAAGGACGTCATTTTATTAGGACCCCAAATAATCTAATCCACCTAAACTAATACAAAACTACGAAAACACTCTTATACTTCAATTAATCATACATAATGATTAACTTATAATTTATTCAGTTAATAGAATTATATAAGAAAAATAATTAAGTTAATAGAAAATTAAGTGGAAGCATTTTAATATTACAAGCATAAATTAAACTGAATGAGCTTTTCTTTAAATGTATCAAAGATAATGATTATCAACATATAACAATAACTCAATTAACCGATCAATCATGTTCGATCAAACATGTTTGATTGCATTATCACTGATAAATACAGTAAATATTAGGGTGAAACATAAAATTAGCACTCACCAAACATGCGTGTATTCGAGTTCTGGAAGGCCTTCAAGATTTCGAGGTACCGATGTTGTTGCTGTTGTAGAACTTTCTGGAATTATGGCTAACAAAGTTTGTTTAATTTGCTCGTGATAATTATGCTCTAACTAATGCTTACACTTGCAATTTTTACAATATTTCAATATTATATGGATATATACTTAATTATTCTAACTTTAAACTATTTTTAAAATTAAAAATATAAATTCATGTTATTGTAATTAAATTTAGAAAAAGCTACATTATACAAACAAAACAAAAATTAATAAGATGACAATGAATATGGAAAAGGTTTGATTTAGACATGTTGTGTGGTCATTACGACTGTTTTACATCACCACTAAATTATCAAAATACATTTTGGTGTTTCTTTTTCTTTTTTTTCTATTCTATGTATTCTATGATAAACAAGTTTTGTAACAGAGAGTAAGTATACATTAAAAAAAACAAGATTATGGAAATTGAGAGATTACCATAGTAATGATCGAGTTGTAATGATCGCATGCAAGCATGTCAGTTATTGTAACAAATGTAAATACTAAAATTAAGGTAGCACTGATATTTCAGATTTAATAAAAAAATTAACATATTAAATTAAAATCATAGAATTAAGGTAGATTTAATTTTAGATTTAACAAAATTTTTCCATTTTAAATTGAGAAAAAAAATACTCATATAAAAGAAATTTAACAAACAGAATTTCTAGAAACAATGATGATGATTAATATAAAATATTATTTATAAAATTATTTTAGAAAAATATCTTATTTTAGAAAAATATAATTATGATGAAAAGTTTAAATAATAAAGTAAGCATGTTGTAGAGAGCTAAAACTGTTACATAACGGTTTTACTGCACCGAATTACAGTTTTTTTTTCGGCTTGTATAGTTCGAATTCAATTAAAGAAAAAATATAATTAAGTAGAACAAAATATAATAAAATAGAACTCCCGGGACCTGTTAAAAAAAACAAATGTGTCAATGCCTATAGAAATTTTTTTGATCTTTTCTTTTCTTCTGGGTATTTACCTCCTCATTAGGATGTCCCGAGTATAACCTAACCACCAAGAAAATCCAAGAAATAATCACACCAATAATCACCAAGAAAGACCGGGCCTATGGCCAATAATTGAAATTTTGTACACTACACTTCACAAGAAAACTTTAGGTTATTTTATAATATTCTATAATATTCATGTCACTTCATTTAATTCACTATACTATACCTCTCTTTCAATATTTGCAGGATCAACAGACAAGATAAAAAAAATTTTCCACACTCACTTTTTTCCTTTTCTTAAAATAATTAATTATTTTGCTACACTTTCTGTAAATTAAGCTCAGAGTTTCGATCAAAATGAAGGAGTTCTTCAATCTTCGTTGTAAAGAAACCTCGCTTAGCAATCAGAAAAAGGGTGGAATGGGAAAACATGAATAATTAAACTTTAATGCTTGTTTAAGCTCTCGACAATCAAAAAAATATAAAACATGATTGCCACTATAACCAACATACATGTATGTACTGTACTAATCAAATTTCCTTCGCTAAATGTTCGTACATTTACATTCTCATTATTAAAAAAAATGAATATTATGAAAATCTTTTCATATTTACTCTCCGGAAAAATCATATAGGATCTAGTAAATATGTATTTATGTTGGTTCGCTTATGACCTTATAAACATTTGATTGGCTACATGTTCCTGTGTGCTAGCAACATGTTGACACGATCGAGTATGAAGCTTTTGTGCAATCAAACAGCTTATGTTCCTGCTAACATAAATATAACCAAAAGGTGTTACAGTGGTTCGAATGACTTAGGCGAGTGTCAGAATAATTAAATTCAGATTATTTCCTTCTTAAACCGTACACTACACCTAGTAAAACTTGGTCCATGACTGATTGGAAGATTGGTGGTGCACTAGCGACCCCAAAGGGAAGTCTTGTATATTGGTACAACCCCTTATGAGTATTAATAGTAACATATTCTCTTGACATTTCAGATAGTTTAAGTTGTTGGTAAGCCCCTGATAAATCTATCACACAAAAATATTTAGAGTTGGCTGACGTTGCAAAAATATCATCTATCCTTCTGTGTTCTGTTTCTATAAATCTATTAATTGTTACTTTACAGTCGATGCAGATCCTAATTTCATTTCCCGGTTTTGATGCGATGACTATTGGAGATGCAAATCTGCTGTACTTTACAGGAATTAATTTTCCAGTACCAACCAGTCGCTCTAACTCTTTTTCTACTTGGGGCCTTAACTTATACGGAACGTTATATGCCCTTTTAAAAATAGGAATGACCTCTGGTTTTAAAATAATTTCCGCCGTATATTTTTCAATGCAATGGTTTGGCTCATAAATAAATATTCTTGGAAATTTCGATTTTTTTTCGTCTAGTATATTTTCCTGATTACCATTTTTTATGTTAAATATATTGTTCTCAATAATTTTTCTCCAGTTTGGATACAATACATTTAACCAGCTTCGACCTAGTAAGGGATTAAATTCTCTTTCCGATTCAATTACGACTAATTCTAATAAAAATTCAGTTTTGCAATTTACTTTACTGACAGAAATGTTAATTTTTCCAATACATTTTAGTTGGCTACCCGTTACGGAAAGGAATTTTTTGTCAACAGAAGTTAAACTATATGTCGAAAAATACATTAAATACTTAGCTTTTGAAAAAACTGACACACAGGCCCCTGTGTCCACCTCCATTTCCAGCAAAATTCCACCTACCATTACATTTACAAACTCCGGACCTCCAATAGTCACACCATTAATACTATTGCAAAGCTCACCATTATTTGAAATACTGTTTAGACTAACGGCTTCCATCATTTCCTCCACGCATTTTATTTGATTATCGCCTTTTTTGGAGATTTTAGACTGACACATTTTAGCAGTATGTCCTTTTTTCTGACATTTAAAACATATCCAATTTTTGCAATTACAATAATCAGCATCATGGCCTGTCTTACCACAGCGATAACATGGTTTGTTTGTTTGTCCATGGGGTTGTCCGCGTGAACTGTTCCTACCAGGTATGACAGCAAATGTGTTGTAATTATCTTTTTGTGAACTCATTTCTTTAGTTTCTTCTTCGGCCATTTCCCAATTTAAGGCAATTTCACAAGCACTTTTAAATGTTAATTTGGACTCCTTTAGAAATTTCGCTCTTAACTGGTTATCCCGCACTCCACATACAAATTTATCTCTAAGTGCTCGATCAAGAAAATCTTCGAAGTTACACTTTTGGGCTAATGATTTTAGCTCCACAATAAATTCTCTTATTGATTTCGAACCTTGCTCTGCTTTATTAAATTTATATGATTCGGCAATTTCATTTAC
Organism: Sarcophaga caerulescens; assembly: GCA_927399465.1. Taxonomy (NCBI): domain Eukaryota; kingdom Metazoa; phylum Arthropoda; class Insecta; order Diptera; family Sarcophagidae; genus Sarcophaga; species Sarcophaga caerulescens. Next base: position 50,196,095 of record OV656867.1, read on the forward strand.
AGATGGTTCAAAATATTTTTTTAGAGCATCTACCAGGTCTCTATATTGTTTTTTAGATGGATCCTCTGGAGAAAATAACTTTCGTAGTATGGAATATGCATCAGCACCAATATATGTGATAAAAAATGCCACCTTCTTTTCTTCGGTAACATCATTTACAATAAAAAATTGTTGGAGTCTTATTTCGTATTCGGAAAAGTCATTCCCAATAAGAAATGGATCCATGTGTCCAATCATTTTTGATGTTTGGATAGTAACTTTTTGATTAATATCTTTTTTTGATTCGCTATTTGCCATTTACATTTCTTTCTATCATGTTTTACTTTTTTTTTTTTGTTTTTTTAGGTTATTTTCCTCGTCGCCAAAATTTGTTATAGACTTTAAAAGACTTTAAATTAATATTTCTTCAAATTACTTTATTGTTACACAGTTAATAAGCGAATGATCGTATGATCGCAATTTCTTATTACAGTTATTTAGTAGAGACTATACAAAAGAGAGTACTAAAAATACTGGTATTCTAAATGTACTACGTTATTACCATTACAGTGGGTACTTTAATAAATGTACAATACATGACAATATTGTTTTTTGTATTGTAAATTGTGAATCATTATTTTTTTTTAATTTCTTATTTTTATACTTATCTTATACTTATAATCTCCTATACTTCTTTTATATACTTTAATTCCCCATGCCTAAATTTTAACTGTACCTCTTTTCCTTATGTATTTTATGAATTTAACTTTTCTTAAAACCTTTTCTTATTTTTCTAAAGTTAGTAGATAAGTTGATCAGAAGCAGCCAAGAAGGCAATAAATTTTAAGTTTAAGAAAAACCCTCCGCCTTCTTATATTTTGGGGGATATATATATTCAAGAGGAATATACACATCCCAATCTCGCTTACAACTCATTTTTTTGCTAGACCCTAGGAGTTTAGTTGACTCCTAGAGCCTACAATAGGTTTTTAATGGTATTGACTCTATCCAAATCACTTTCGACTAGACTTCTTTTGTCAATAAATTTTGAATACTCAAGAATCCTTCTGTGACCACTACTTACTTACTTAATTGGTCATTACAACTCTTTAGTCAGGATTACAGCATAGCCTCTGGCACCACCTATGTTGTGTATGTTAATTTTATACATGACCGACAGTTTAAAGTCCATTCCGAAAGATAGATTTTTCAGAAACTTTATATATTTACTCTCAGAGTTCTTTCCAAAGCTCTGCTTAGAGGAAGTCGCCGAAAGAACTATTTTTCCTAATGCATTTCGTTTTGTTCGAGATGTCTGAGCTTGGGTTTATACCATGTTCTCGCGTCTAATAAACCGGCACACTAGCTACAAGACTACGACGATTTCTTGTCTTCCGCAAAAGTCGTTGTGAGATATCCTCAGACTTCGAGCTTATGAACCCAAGAATTCCGTGTTAAAACTGCTATGATGTTTCTAAGGTAGACTCTGGCCAGGTTAATCTAAAATTGTATTCTCCCTAGGTTCACATGGGTTTCTCTGCAAGTGGGTTCATTGTCTCTACTTTCTTTCGTAAATGAATGAATGTTGTGTGAGATCTTTATTTGTCTCTCTGCAGAGGAATATCACTCTAGTTCACTTAATTCGAAATTAGAAACCTTTTGAATTACAACGTAGCTTCTCCCAACACCCATGTTGTGTGTGTTAATTTTATCCATGAGTAGAGGGATTTACAGATTAATGTCGACTTTGAACGACTGCTTGGAGAAGCTTTTCATATCAATTCTATTTACATTCAGCGTTTTGGCCAGAAGACTGCTGAAAGTCGTCTAAAGAAATATTTTTTCTTCATACAACTTCATTTTATCAGTATATTGGAGCTGAGATTTGAACTTACTAGTTATCTTCTAATAAGCCAACACACTAACTAATAGACTACTTCGACTACTATTTAAGGTAACGTCTTATGTACTGCTATCTTCTCCAGAGACACTCGTCCTCTTTGGACAACCTTACTGGTGACATATATACTCTCTATTAGTCTAATCTTACCATCGTCTTGATACGTGGTAATCGGGACAATCCAAGAATCAATATTTGACTTTGGTACGTAATAACCTGTTAATGAGTACTTGATAACGTTCTCTGGAAAATGCACCTATTTTCATAAGAGGATTTAGTCAGTATTTATGCTGTAAAATCAAGATGAAAATCGAAGGACTATATGGTGAGTATATACATATCAACTACACGTATAATTGTTATACTTCCAGGCTTTAGTAACAATTGACAATTACAACCCTTTAGTAAGCATGTGTGTAATGTACGCAAGTAACCGCCATTTAAGATATCCAAAAGGACATGACGAATAAAGGCATTACTACACTATATCAAAAAGAAATAGTGATGAAAGATATTGTTATGACAGGACTGCGGGAGCCATTGATTCGCTAGCAAACAGTCGGGCGTGTGGGTTCGGTCCTTCCAGTAACAAAACCCTGTCCATATACAGAAGTTTTTTTTTATTAAAGACTCCCTATTTTTAGATATAATTGATGTACTTTAAATGGAATAACTGACTGTAATGTTATCAAAAAGAAAAGCCCGATTACAGTCATTTGTAACGAAAGCAAAATTAATTTAAATACAAAAAGACATATTTTACTGACATAACCAATTTAAGAGTGGTATTTGGTGTTATTGATACGCATGTCTCAAAACCGGCCACTAACCTTGGCCCTAAGGACATCATTTTATTAGGACCCCAAATACTCTAATCCACCCAAACTAACATCCAACTACGAAAACACGGTATACTTCAATTATTCATACATAATTATTAACTTATAATTTATTTATAATACGTATAGTGAAAAAAAAGGTTCATAGAATTATAAAAAAATATTTAAGCTACTAGAAAATTAAGCGAAAGCATTACAAGCATAAATTAAACATAATGACTTTTTTTTTCACTGTATCAGCGATAAGGATTATAAACATGTACCAACAACTTAATTAGCGTTCACTTATGTTCGATCAAACATGTTCGTTATCATTATCACTGATGAATATATAAAATAGTAGGGAGAAACATAAAATTATCACTCACCAAACATACGAGTAGTCGAGCTCTGAAAGGCCTTCAAGATATCGATGTACCGATGTTGTTGCTGTTGTAGAACTTTCTGCAATTATTGCTGAAATTTGGTTAAGTTGTTCGTGACAATTATGCTGTACCTATAATGCTTACACTTAAAAATTTTTTAAGGTTATAATATAATTCACATAATTTTTCTTAATTATTCTAGTTTTAAAAAATTTTTAAACTAAAAATATAAATTCATATTATGGTACTTAAATTTAGAAAAAAAATTACATTATTTAACAAAAAGACTTAATAATATCAAATTGAATATACCAAAAAAACAAATGTTTGATTTAAACATGTTGTGTGATCATTACAACTTTTTTTACATTACCACGAAATTATTGCAATTTATTTTGGTGTTTCTCTTTCGATTTTTTCAATTTTAAGTATTCTTAATAAACTAGTTTTATGAAAGAGAGTAAGTAATGAGTTGTAATGATCGCTAAATGCCTACGGTAGTTATTATTGTAACAAAGATAAATTAAGGTAGCACTGATATTTTAGATTTAACAAAATTTTACCATTTTCAATTGAAAAAAAAAATACTCATATAAAAGAAAATTAACGATTAGAAAAATTTAGAAACAATGAATCTTAAGCATATTTATGAAAATTTTTGATAATAAAGCAAGTGAGATGGAACTATTACATAACCGTTAT